>PNEQ01124633.1:8392-20657 GCA_003012365.1 Medauroidea extradentata
ACAGGTAATCAGCGAATAGTCAATGATTAGCACAAGTAATCCACTGATTATATTTGTTGAAACTGCTTAGTTAGAAATCTGTGAATATCACAGGTAATCAGCGAATAGTCAATGATTAGCACAAGTAATCCACTGATTATATTTGTTGAAACTGCTTAGTTAGAAATCTGTGAATATCACAGGTAATCAGCGAATAGTCGATGATTAGCACAAGTAATCCACTGATTATATTTGTTGAAACTGCTTAGTTAGAAATCTGTGAATATCACAGGTAATCAGCGAATAGTCAATGATTAGCACAAGTAATCCACTGATTATATTTGTTGAAACTGCTTAGTTAGAAATCTGTGAATATCACAGGTATTCAGCGAATAGTCGATGATTAGCGCAAGTAATTCAACTCCACTGATTTTATTTGTTGGAGCTGCTTTGTTGGAAAACAGTAAATATCAATGTCAAGCAGACAATATTCGCTGATTACCACTGATAGTTCACTGATATTTGTTAAAATTGCTTTATTGGTATTTATGTATACATCACTGACAAGAAGTAAATACTCACAGATTAGAACTGATGATTAGGGAATGGAAAATTTCGCGAATTCAATGACCTAGAGGCCAGAATCCATTGTACTATGTATACTCAAGCCCCGACTATTTGTCCACTAGCTGCTACTCAGTGGAACAACAGACAATGAACCAATATACGGGGCTTGAGTATGTATAGTACAATGGATTCTAGCCTAGAGGTAATTGAATTCGCGAAATTTTCAATTCCCTACTGATAATTCACGGATAAAATGTAAACATCACTAGCAATCAGTGAATGTTAATTTTGTATGTGTTAAACAAATATTTCTGTTTTCTGAAACAAATATTTTTTGTTCGCTGAAATAAAACAACTTTGTCATTTTTATTTTGGTGCTCATGTATAACATTTGGTCAGCGCAACAAGTATTTGTTTGGATGTGCATATGCATGTGTACTGGGGGAAAAAAACACCGCGGCAACATTGAGAGTCGAACCCGGGACATCGTATTAAAGATGGCTGACTAGCGTCCACAACCAACACTAGACGTTTGTAACTGGCGCATACTAATATATTCATGGCTCGAAAAAAAAAAGCCCCGCATTTACGCAGTTGTCGGCTATATCAACTAAATTTTCTTCTTTATTTTTGATTTTCTGTAGAATTTTTTTTTTTTTTTTCGGATTGACTGAACATAGTTTTATGGACATTCTCCATTGCGATGCAGATATATTTTGTTACATGTGGAGTATATGTAATATTAAAAATAATGTTGACGGTAATTTTATTTGTTTTGGATGTCACAGAAACAGTTTTGAACCATTTTAAATTTATTTTCTTGATGATTAATGAGTTCTAGAACTATTTAGAATGTATCAACGTAATTTTAACGGCCCCGACTTAAGCATCAAATATATGTTAGGACAGTTCAGTGCCGACCATGAGTTGTGCAACTATACTAATTAATGATATTAAACTTTATAATTACTGTTTACGTATTACATTTTGAATCGAAATTGGTCTTTAATTTACGTTTAATGAATATTTTCACGGTAATTTTATTTATATGTTATCTATAAATTGTTTTTAATAAATTTTTGGATTTTTGAAAGAAGTGCTTTTTAGAGTCCTTGCGTTGAAACCCAACAAACGGTCAAGTTTTCATACGGTAAACCATCTCTACAAACGATTTATTACCAGTAAGGAACTACAAAAATAATGACGGAGGTTATTAAAGTGGTTTTAATAAAAAAACTATCATAACGAATGTAACAAAATTTTGTGAACAGTATGTTCGGTGTGAAATAAAATCAACTTTGGTGATCGTGCATATTATATAAAATATTCTGTACTTTTACAAAAATAATTAAGTACACAAAACATGTTTCTGTGACCATTTGAAATGTTTGTAAACATAAAACATTGCTGTGTGTTTGTATTTTGATTTAGATTCAGTTTTTTTCATCCTTTGATAATTTTTTGTGTACTTTTCGTCACCAAGATGTCGGACAAGTCATGTTTACTGCAAAAGTTACCTGTAAAATGACAATGATACTACCAATGTTTAGAAAACATTTTTAGTCACTCGTTTTAAAAAGTCATTTTAAAAAACTGAAATAAGTTACGCTGTATATATCAATGTGGGACTCTTTTTGAGAGAGGAAAAAAGTCCCTTGTGCCATTGTTGCACCAACACGCTCCTTGCCGAAACACCAAACACGACGTCATTCCAAGTTGACAGCCGGTGGAGGGATATTTTTTCCTCGTACGTGGCAAGCGTGTTTCAAAAGGATCCGCCGCTGTCAGATTCTAGCGTTGCACGAAACCTGAAATATGTATTCAACCTGTTTCCGCCGGGCAAAGTCAGACGAGACAGTTTCCTCACGTTGTCATCACCGCGTTACCAACATAATTTGCACTGTCCGTACTTACATAGTCTTTGTTGCCAACGCAATCTGTGTGAAACACTGATGGCTAAATACGTTTTCGTAATAACAGTATTTTTTACCACAAATTGTTATTTCTCGAAATTAATAAACACGAATTGTAAGTGAAATTAAAATACTGTAACAAATCCTTACAGTCTAATATGTATGCCTACCCAATTTCACACAGTACCCAAGGAACACTGAATTGTTCATTATAAGAAACATAATATTGGCATTATTATTTGAATATTCCATTGACGTGTACAGCCTCGAACACAATCCGTAGAAACACACTAAATTCGCGTTATTTTCTGACAGCTGACTAGACTCCAAGTGACTATAGGCTTGTTCGACGTCTCCCGCTGGCCGGTATTGTCGTGACTTGCCGCGGAGAATACTTACACGGTAGAGAGGCCAATCTCTGTAAAGACGTAACACACGTAAATGACAACACGTAAAAGTACATTGCCAACTGTGCTCTGCTATATATAGGAAAGTGAAGTTTAGTCTGCTACCAAATGATAACGCGAATTTTGCATATCTCTAACAATTCGTAATGTCAGTGTCCCCCCTGGCACTTAAAAGAGGGCGTGGTACATAATTCAACGCTGAAAACATTATATAAGTGTAGGTTTCTTGAAGCCAACATGCGAAAAGTAAACAATAGCAATCCTAGACAATAGTTTTAACCAACGTTTTAAAACAAAATTGTTTCCAGTGTAACGAACTTCTGAGGCACAATCTCTGACGCCGGAACCTCGTGCATTTAACTGCGGCGCAAGAGATCACGCGTAACAAATGAGTAATTATGGATAAATATTTACTCATAAAGTTGGCAAATACCATTATCTAGGATTGTCATTGAGTATTTTATCCATATTGGCTTCGAAAAAAGCGTAGAAATATATATATGTTTTCAGCGTTTATTTACCTACCACGCCCTCTTGAGTGATGTAATTGATGTACTTTAATTTATCGTAGCATCAACTCGCTTGGCCCCTCAAATAAATGACGACAAGAAATTACGTCATATTCATTAAATATGACACCAATATTCCAGACAAATACAGTATATCCATATTATTTTTTAATACAAACACTGAAAGTAAATGCGCCTAAAATATAATTATGAAAAAAAAAGTTATGAAGTATGGTTTAAATTGTCTTTCAACTACTGATTTAAAAAAAAAAATTGTTGGATGCAAATAATAAAAGTAAATGGCCCGGTTTCACAAACCTTTGATAAGCATTTAACATTTGCTCAAGTGATTTAACAGTAGATGTAACATTTTAAGTGTTTCATCAAGCTCTGCCAGGCCTAGCGTTTGTTAAGTGACGTGTTAAATTTAACAACCCAGCGACGCTATGGTGGCTGATTTATTTATTGCACTCACATCTGTTTTACCTAATTTATTTAAATGTTCAAGAAGGAAAATATTTTCCTAGGAATAATAAAATATAAAAATTTGAAAGGAGTAGGCCTAATGTTTTTGGAATTGTACGGAGTGTCTAAACTAGTAGTGGAGAGTGTGCTATATTAAACAGAGAATAGTTCATTTAATATAAAAAACAGAAACTGCTACTTTTTCCATACTCAGCGATTACTGATTGCATTGCACTTTATGTAACGAGTACTTCCAATTAATTGTAGGCACCGGCTAAGCTTCCCTGAAAATTTCTCAGAACATGAAGGAAAATCTCACAAGGTCGTAGATTTAACGTCTAGCTAGTGGTCACGATTTTCCGACTAGTTTATTACTGAAATTTCAATATTACATCTTGTAAATTAAAATAATCGTTTTATATTTTACCTACATGAACAAGATTGCTTTTAAATGCTGACTGATACACGATGTATTTTAGATTGGAACATGATAAACTCGGAACTCCATTGGCTGAAAGCCAACCAGAACGAATTGTGTATGTTAATGTGTAGGCGTGTCCGATGTGTTGTGGGACCAATAGGGCATTATGCAACCATATATAATAAACAGCAGATTCTGTTTACTACTACGCTGCATGCCAGCATTCGTAGTGTTATGCCAGAATCACAATGGTGCGACAGAAGCGAGACAATGGGTGCAATGCGATACTATTTTTTTCTCATTATTGATAGCATTAGCTGTCTGCCGTGCGAGAAACACTAAAATAAAGAAGAAAAATAAAAAAATACACGTGAATAGTTTATTACCACAACATGGGTACTACCATATAGTATAACAACAGACGTTTGCAGTATTTCAGTTTTTTTTCTGTATATTTGTAATATATTTCTAATATTCACTGCTTTTCGAAATGTGGAAACAAACGCGCATTTACACGTTTGGTTGAAAAGGTTATGATTTGTTTATGATAACTAATGGCCGGAAAATTTCTCAGATTCAATTATCTGCATTCTAGAATCCATTGTACTATACACACTCAAGCCCCGACTAATTGTCCACCAGCTGTTACTCAGTGGAACAACAGACAATGAACCAATATACGGGGCTTGAGTATGCATAGGATAGTGCATTCGAACATGCAGGTCATTGAATTCGCGAAATTTCGCTGCCCCTAATGACATACAATAATAATCTCTTTTAAAATAAATAAATACAATTTACTACCAACTAGCTAGTTTCACTATCATTTTGGCGCAAAATTAAATTTCGACTCGAATAAAATCGATAAAATTTCTATTCGGAATTCGCGTCGTGCCCGCCATTTTTGTCGAGGTGAAGTCACATAAATTTCGGCACATCCATAATTTTTAGTTTCGCGCCGTTGTGATTCCGTCATTACGGATGTACCGTCTCGAAAGTTGAGAACATTTCGGAAACCGTAAACACAGACCACTTCCTGACAGGTGAAGTTTCCAGTTAACGTTTTGTGAACTGCTGGTCACGTGAGCTAGGAAAGGTCTTAGCGAGGCGCAGAGGGGAAAATTCCTCCTCCTGCCCCTAGCCAGCGGAGGTGTGCGCATCTGCTGATTGGTTGTAGCTCAGGGCTCCGTCTTTCCCCCTCTTACTGGCTGGGAGGGGAAATGTGGGGCGGGTAGCTGTACAGTAGATGCCATTTCACGTCCGCTGCGGTACTCTCCCAAAACCTTCCCTATGCTGAGGTCAAGAAAATATGTGAAGTCCAGAAAGAAGCGCCTAATGTGCACACTGCTAGAAACCTGGGCTAAATTAGAAGCTAAAATGTTAATGGCGAAATGTTGTGTGACGACAGTTTATGTACGCATTGTGGCAACACTGCACAAAGATAGTCCCCTCTTGCACTCCACGACCAGGTATTATTTCATGTATGTTAAGTCAAGTAAACAGGATAATTTTTAGACTGCTCGGTATTTTAACCTGGACCACGGCCGTAGAAGAACAGGTCTGGACACTCGCCTGGAAACTTGACCCCCTTGTTGTTTGGTTGCAGTTCACCAAGTTACCGATAGTGTTATACGTTTTTGACGGTCGAGCTCAAACTCCGCCCACTTCCCTCCCACTAAGATAAACAATTGATCGAAATGTATTTTTTTTATCAATTTATGAAATACTCCTTTCGCTCACAATTTTAAAGCATGGCTCCAGCAATCTTTATTTACTTTATAAGGTTAACATTGGAAAAAAATGGACGGAGTTTGAGTCCGACCGCCCGGATTACAGCGCCAAATAGTAGAACATCCTTGGTAACTTGACGAACTACAGCCAAACAACAAGGGGGTCAAATGTAAGGAATTGAGCTCTACCATGGTAATTAAGCGTTTCCGGACGTATGTCCATATCACATACTTTCTTTCTTTGTGTGTGTGGAATGTTTCCTGAAAGTTTGGCCGTACATTTTTGTAACACTCTGTACATTGAACAGTTGTTTCAGTTTATGAAATGAAGGTTGTTATTGAAATTGCACTTGACTTCTACATAGATTATCATTGCCACTAGCGAGGGAATGAATCTATATCTGACCAGTTTTTTCTTAAAGGGGAGATACATTTTTTATAGAAGCATAACAAGAGTAATATTCGGAGATATATATATATATATATATATATTCCACTTTGTCAGTGCGCTATATCAGAGGTTAACGGTTGCCATACAAACAATTTCTAAAGAATGGAAACAGATTTTTATACACAGGTTTTGTTTATTAATCGACTTCCACTGTTGTAACATATCGATAAGGTTTGCAATTAAAATGTATTGTGCTTTTATCGCGTGTTGTTGACGTTCGTATGCCGGAGCGGGTTGACTTACTGAATTGTTAATTAACTATGAAAATAATTTGAGAATATTGTTTACGCGGAATAAAATATTCATCAGGCAAATCCAATTAAGCTTGAATTCATGAAGGGAAATAAAATGTTACAGAATAAAAATTACAATATATAAATCAGTCGTTGGAGCAACACACGTGCAGGACTACCAACTTTTCGCGAAGGGAATCTTGACCCTCTTTGTTTCAGTGCCTTACGCACACATCTGCAGCTGTACCTTCATAGTCTGTGAGTGGATGTTTCAGGTGTCACGTGTCTTGGGGTTTTGCCCGCAAATCACAGACGTGTGGTGTCGCAGTAGCATCAATCTCATTGGCACAGTCAAATGACAGTCGTCTCTACACAAACACACGCTGCTAATAACCATGAAGCACGGCTGCAGATGTTCATGTAAGTCTCTGAAGCAAACGGGTGCAAAACTTTTTTTGCGGAATGCTCATGCCCCTAACAATAGAGCTTCCAGACATCTTTCTAGAACTGATGTTGAACTCGGACTGTAATATGTTCGATGATCTGTTATTTATTTTATCTGTAGGTCTGCGTTAAAAAGACAATTTAAAATAAAAACCTTTACCACAAAATGTTATAGTAGAGAGTAAATAATTATAGGCGTACCAAATACCCTTTTTAAGACAATGCTGTTGTAAGAATTTAACAAGTATCTCATTGCGCAAGCTTATATGCTCTGTTTAACCACATGAAAGATTATATCCAAAGACACTCGCCAAGAAAGAAACAAATTAAGAATACACCTACGCAGTTAAAACTTTAATAAGATTGCGTTTTATGTAGCAGTAAGCAAAACAAGAAGAAACGGTATTTTTTAATAAAGACCAGGAGAGCACAAGATATTTTTCATCTTTTGTATAAAATCCAAAGGACTTTAAATGAATATTTCAGTTGTTTTTGTTAGAAAAGAACGCATTGTGACAGTTTTATTACGTCCTCATAGGAACAGAGTTTAATTACTGCAGTGGGCAATTACTACTCTATAAAATATACCTCACATAAAAAAATCCTATATACCTTAAACAAAGAAAGCGAACTTGGTTTATTTTAGATGTCAACCTTCATGTCGTCTACAAAATTAAGAGACGAGAGAGACACACACAGTAATTCCTAGTTGTTTTAGTCTTTGTGATTTTCCATTTTTACAGTTTTACTGAGAATATTGAGGCAGTAATTCACGACTTTTTGCGTTCACGTTGGCGAGGAATTTTTGTGCCTCATCGAAAATAGTATAAATGCCGCAATAACTACGTGAATGAAAAATTTGTGGACAAATACGTTTGATTGATGTTGCGCTAAAGAACTTTTTGTTAAACCCTTTCTGCCGCAAATTAGACGAAAATTTTGTCAGTTTAGATTTTACTGAGAACAAATTTAATGAAAGCAGTGCACTTGAATTACTGCAGAGCCAGGAATGTTATTAGCTGCAGATGTGTACCAACCAAGGAAGCTTCTTCACCGACAATTTTCATATTTCATTACGCACAGAGCCATTGAATTTCGATGAAAATAATTTTGTACCGACTTGTTCAATTGCCTTACTTGCTCGGATGCAGCTGTGCTTTATGGTGATTGGCAGTGTGTCGTTATGCAGAGGCGTCAGTTATTGGACTGTGCCAATCAGAACACGTCTGTGATTGGCGGTTAAAACCCCAAGACGCCTAGAATTATAAACAACCAATCATTGACCATGAAACAGAGCTGCAGATGTAAACACGAGGCAATGAAACAAGCTGCAAAATTATTTTCACCCAAAAATAAAATGCTTTAATCATGGGTAAGATACTACTAAGGGCCGTGTCTAACTAGCTTGAGGGTACGGAAATTAAACAGAAGTCGAAAATAAAATTTAATTTATTTACTTCTTAAAAAGACGACCGCCTACTGGCCGTGTGTTAGTGTGAGTGAGGCACGGCACTATAAGGGCGATGTTGACCGGCTCATCTGGTGCAGTATCACCTCTAGCACAAGACGCTGAGATGGCGTGCAGTGATATCCAAAAATCATATAAAGGACATCGCATTCCTAGGTTATGTCTCCTTCTTAATTTATGGGCTGTTTTGTCCTCACTAACGATCAAATATTGCCAACCACGCAGCTTGAAATAGTTCGAAGAATTTACTTTAGAGCTAGCAAATATTGCATTGAAAACAGTATTTTACACTTTTTTATTTGTAGCCTATATGATATTTTCGTTTCCTTTATTGATGAATATTTTTAGTAAAACGATTTATTAAATGAATTTGGTTTTGTCCCTTTAAGGTTGACAGTGTCTATTTGCTGTTGTTTTGGATATTAATAATCTTTAATTTGAACATTTCCTAGGAAATGTTCGTGTAATGTATTCATAAGTAATTTATTCGTACACACGAACAGTGGCATGAGTTTGTAAAATAATTTCGTGGGAAATGTTTTGGTTAGGGTATTCGTGCAAGACACTCACATTTTATTACACAAATGTTTCATTACGTAAATTCAATACTGTACACATAAGAATAACTCAATGACACTGAAAATATAACAAACACTAAAAACTCGCCTTCAAGTAGCATGTTTTAAAAGCATTTACAACTTAGAAAACTCAGCATCTCACACAAACGACACGCGGTAACAAACGAATATAATAGAATCCAAACAAACATGCTCAGAAACCCAAAAAGCAAAAAGTTTAAACAGAAACTGGTACATATTATAATCTTTATATTTTATGTGTATAAGTGTAAGACAAACAAAATAGTGTATATGGATTTTGAAATTATTTCCGTTTAAATGTTTGCAATTAATTTTGTTGTATTTTTCTGAGCCATCGCGATGTTGGTAACAATCATCGTTAGTACTCGATAAAGGAGCTCGTAAGCCCTATCTAGTGTCAGAACCCTGGTGACGTAGATCACTCGCCTGACAGACACTTTCAGTGGTGTCCCCATCTTTTCATTGGTGGAAAGTTTTAAGCAAAGAGGAATGGGGTTTTTTACCTACTATGCAATATAAACGCAAACTGCAAGTTAAAGTCGAAGTCATCAAAACTCTTAATTCACATTTTAAAAATGAAGAAAATACTACTACATGTTTGATTTGAAAATAATGTTAAATTATTTAATGCGCACTAAGATAATGAAGCACTGTTGATGTGTAATTTGTTTAGGCCTCAAAGTAATTATTTTTAAAATAACGGCATGGTAAATAGAAGTTGTACTGGTATATTAGTGAAATTTACATAGATCTGTTAATTTCCAAACTTTTTATCTGATTTTATTTACAGAACAACCGAATCATCAGCAGAGTCTTATCATTTATTGAAGAAGGTTACATTTAACTGATTCGTATGTAAAGCATGCTAGAAATATACTATGTATTCTAATGGTATACGTATAAAACCCAAAGTTTTATATTTTAATTTTGTGTGTCTTAACAACACATTTGTGATTACAAAGCTAGTTTTTTTTACATATAAATTGTCACGTGGGTCCAGAATTGTATTTGAGGAGTTTATTTGTATTCGTCCCAAATGTGTATAAAACATAATTTGGCCATGCAAGAATGGGAGGAGCTATAAGACTGAGATAATCTCATTAAGTAAATGGTGCTAGGCATCGTCGCGTATCGCAGCTACGGAGTGCTGTGTACTGGATGTTTGCTACCTGAACTCGGGCAAATGTACGACTCAGGTTTAAGGACCTTACCTTATCTCCAGCGCTAGGTCTGGCAGAACAAATGGGGCCCGGGCAAATAATTGCGTCGACGTTCTTAACGGTTACATTCACAAACACGCGCGGCGAAATTATTGTCGTTTTGGAACGCACCCAAGATTTGAATCCTTAAACGGACTAGTTTCTATAAAAAAAATTACTTCATGATAGTGCGTTTTATTCAGCTTGTTTAGTTTTATGTAGTATATCCCAATAATACTTATGGCATTAAACTATTAATATGCTGGATATTATATTTTGCTAGTTTTAATGTAGTATTTTTATACTTTACAGAAAAAAAGTTTTGGTACGGTCTAGCATCGTATATGGCGAAACAAGTATGTACTTGAGCCAACAAAATTTTTGTTGATATTGAGTGACTGTATAAAACGCATCAAATATTGTCTTTGTTATTCTAAAAAAAGTAAACTTAACTGGAGTAAACAGTATTGTTAAGCTAATTTATCTGCCAGGTAACCTATACTTGGTTGATTCAGCAGTTGAACGCAGATAGGCCATATACAAACATATGCACAGTTGATTGTACCAAGACTCTTTCGATGGCACGAAACAAGCTATATGTTTCCAACCTCTTTCATTGTTGTATTATGTGCAGAATTCGACTTTAAAAACTACGTTCTTGGTTTGACAGCGAGTCGCAGAGAACCGGGAAACATAGGGTTCCACTGAAGAAACATACACAGTGCCACAGAATATTTAGGAATACAGAAGTGAAATAGTCGGTAGAACGGCAAACTCAGTCACACATGCCAGCAAAATGGCTTCGCTGACCACAACATGGCGAAGATACCTCCTGCCAATCAGGGTAAGGCAGCTGCCTCGCTACCAGGCAGCCAGGCCAATAGGAAACCTGTAGTAACATACAGGAGCCAAACATACATAGGCTGGTATCAACAACCTCGGACAGCCAATAAGCTGCGAAGTTCCCCCGTATCAAACGAGCCGCCACGTCATATCACGTCTGTGTTGCTATTTAGTCTCTGACTGTGCTATACGAGATGTTGCTGAATTGTATGTCAATATTCTAGGGGAACAACGGACGACTTGAAAAGAGGCAGAGCTTCAGTCAGGAGTGTGATACAATTCCTATCTCCATGAATACCGCAGCCGAACATAACCTTCATTTAGCAGTTTGGCTTCACATGTCCCGGATGAGATGTACGTCAAAAAAATTGATTAATTTCTTTAGAATTCGCAGTTTTTTTCTGGTAAACATTAATCTTTTGTATTTGCGTACCTTAACCATGAAATTGAAACTAATATTTTTTTTTTACCCTTGCGTGCAAATCTATGAATGCGCAACATTTTTGCTTTCTGCAATTACCAACTAACAAAGCAGCATGTTTGTAAACAAGCTTTGTTTCCCACAGTTATTTTCCCCTGCGGTGTGACGTCAGGGGGGCGTGTACTTCAAGTCGTCCATTGTCTCGTCTAGAACGTGGGTCAGAAGATGCGCCGTCTCTGCACAATTTGTACAGTGGATAGACCGTGTGTTGGATCATGTTCATGTGGCACGCTACATTAGACAGTGCGTACGTCCAGTTATATACGTCTCGTCTGGTACGTAGCTGCCAATAACAGCTGTGATGTTATTCTACAGTAGCGTGGAGGAGAAGCGATAAAACACTCGCCTCGCATTCGGGAGTATCCGGCTTCGATCTCCGTCTCCGGCCATCCTTATTTCTGTTCTCCAGGGTTTTCCGAAATCACTTCAGGCGAATGTTGGGATTGTTCCTTATATAGACCCTGGCTGACTCTTTCCCCCTTTTCCCCCGCGTACCGCTACTAAGGTCTTGTGCTGCTCGACGTAGGTAAAATCTAATAAATAAATATGATCCAGC
>PNEQ01124633.1:20757-69839 GCA_003012365.1 Medauroidea extradentata
AAGAACAGGTCTGGACACTCGCCTATCTAACAATGTATTTTGCTTGACCCCCTTGTTGTTTGGTTGTAGTTCGTCAAGTTACCGAGAATGTCGTACTTTTTGGCGCTGTTTTCCGGGCGGTCGGACTCAAACTCCGTCCACTTTTTTCCATTGTTAAATTTATAAAGTAAATAAAGATTGCTGGAGCCTTTTCTTAAATGTGTGAGCGAAGAAAGTATTTAATAAATTGATAAAAAATGCGCTTTGATAAATTGTTTATCTTAGCGGAAAGGAAGTGGGCGGAGTTTAGTCCGACCGCCGTAACATCAGCGCCAATAAAACGCAATATTCTCGGTAACTTAGTGAACTACAGCCAAACAACAAGGGCGTCAAGTTTTCAGGCGAGTGTCCAGACCTGTTCTTCTACGACCGTGATCCAGCCCCACGCTATACAATGTACGTCATGTATTGTAAACAATATTGCAGAAACTGTGAAATATGAGTACAGTCCTGAAACATCCGTGTTTTGTTTTGGGCAGAAGGTATGATTCAAACAACTGTAACGTAGGGCCACTTTTGCAATTGCACCTTGACCTATTTGTCGTCTCCTGGAAGGGGCAGAGCAGACAATGAAGAAGCAAGTACATGCAGGCCCAATGATGTCGTATCTCTGTGTCAGCGAGCAGCCAATGAACGGCTTTAGTATTGCTTGAGTACATATATGTATGTATACTTAGAGGCTAGCATACATGCCAGCGAGCCCCCGAATTTTTCCGCTCACTAATTATGGGACCAATGTTAATATAACACATTTTCCCTCTTGATATGATGATTGTTTCTACAAAATAATGGCATGCAATTTTTTAGTACCTGTACGCAGCCCCAGAAGACCAGGGTTTTGTTCGAATTGGCCGTCTAAGGGCCCTTACCATGCTTCAAGCCTTGAAAAATGCATCGCGGAAGTGACGTCACACACGCCGCTGTTCGAATTCACAGCAAGGGCTCATATGCACCCTAGAATGTCCCCTTCAGCTAAGGGGACGAGCCACTTACCCTTCTCGCGCCCTACGTCCGAATTCACTAAATGCAGCTTACTTCACGAAGGAAACAAGGGCATAGGGCTCAAGGGGAAGTGATCAAGGGGGTGTCATGTGTTTAGTCCGCCATTGCCGGCTGCCATTGCTGACCTCAGAACGGAAACTACGGACGTCATCCGATTCGTAACACTGGGCATGGTGACTGACAAGAGTGTGGAACGAGTTCTCGTATCGCGAAGTCATTGTTCTTGCTGCTCGTGTTGGCAACAGTGAACATTTATAGAGATGTCGTAAAGCAACTTAACTGTTGTACTGTTAAGTCGACTTTTCAATCGAAGCTGTGGGGCCTTTGGTTTTGGTAATATAGCCATTCAAAGTTTGGGTATTCATTTTATGATCATCCTCTAAAATGTAAGGTAATTAGCTGCAGTCTGTTTCTCGTAACTATTCCGTATTTTGACATTTATCTTCTGAGAAATGAGTCCGAAATTTCCATTGATTGGAGCTTTAAACATATACGTGGCTTTCTGGAATAGCACTGTCTCCACAATGCTACACACTTCTCAGAATTGAAGCGTCAAAATACGGAATACTTACATGAGGCAGACTATAACTCCGTATCGGAATATTGTAAAATAATATTTGTCGAAGCTTGAGTCAGGAAGACACTAGGTATAATTGAGCATGATAAGTAACATTGGCGTTTAATTGGGTAAATACTACGCAACACGTAATCTGCGAATCTCGGGCAGTAGGAGAGACAAACATGTTGGAGCGCGTAGCAGAGAAGCTGAGAGGGAGACGTAGTTTATTCTGGTTTAAAGCTGTGTTATACATCTTGCTGTAGCTGTGTGAACACTTGCCTTCGTGGCGTAGAAGTTATCTGCGCGCCTGTTAGCACTTCCTGTCTCCCCTGGCGCCAGTACAATCCTGCAACAGGTGAGGGAGCGTCCTTGCAGTGCCGCCAACTGCTACCAAATATACCCCAGCAATTTCCCTATTTCCTGCGGCTGTTGCCTCGTCTTCTGGCGTGTGCAGCTCTATGTAAATTTAAAAAAAAAAAAAAAACAATACAATTAAAAAAATTAAAGGAAAACTATTTTGAGATTTTTAAATGTTTGTTGCAATGGGAGTTTACAATTAGAGTTTATTGGTTTGTGGACATACGCCGTTCCTGATGTTTTGTTGATCGAACTTGTATTGAAAGACAAAGTGATAAAATAAAAAAAACTGACGGAATTCCTCCGGGATTGTTTATTCTCACGTTTTCTGTGCTATTTTGTGTGTTTTTTTGTACTTTGTCACTTTGTCTTTCAATACAAGTTTGGTCAACAAAACATGAGCAATAGCGTATGCCCACAAACCAATAAATTCTAATTGAAAATGGTTTTATAGAACTATAATTATGAATATTTGTATAGATGTGATAAATGTGTATAACTATGATACGAACTAATGAATATAGTCTTGAAATACAAAGATTTTATTTTGACAGCAACCGGATGTCCCACAATTCAGTATAACTTAGTGAAAATAAGAATAAATTCATTTTAAAAAAAGGTATGTTTAACGTATAAAAACGCTGTGTGCTTAACATAGATGGTCTTAAAATTTTCATCGCTAACTATTCGTAAGGGTATGAGTAGGGTCCCGCATTTTTGGCTTAAAGATCTTTGCCCCACTTTGTTTCGGTACCCTACGTGCACATCTGCAGTTCTGCTTCATGGTCAGAGATTGGATATTGTAACTGTCACGAGCCTTGGGATTCTACCGGCAAATCACATACGTGTGATGTTGCAGGAACGTTGTTGTAACTGGCTCAGTCAAATGAGATACGGTTCTTCACATAGACTCGCTGCCAATAACCATGAAGCATAATTTAATTGCAGATGTGCACGTAAGGCACTGAAATAAACTGGGGAAAAATTCTTTTCGCGAAAAACACGGGTCCCTAGAGATGAGAGGACAATAGAGAGCACTCAACGCTTTTCATACATTAAAGTTAATTTTGTGCACAATGACCTTGTTCTTAATTTAACCTTATTCAGGCAACAAAATTATACTGAGTTGTAAGACATCCTATCGCTGTCAAAAAAAATCTTTATGTTTAAAGATTATTTTCAACTTTTCAGTTCACATACGATGAAGTATTCTAAAATTATTTTCGTGAAAATCAGGATTCCGTAGTAATACCTAGAGAACGAAAAAATTCGTAGGTTCACATACTTACAGGCTAGCCTCCAAGAGTGTTTGTACACTCTAGCAGAACGCTTGAGTATTGCCTGTGCCACGTTAGATGGGAACTTTTAATAAATCTCATTGTATGGATGGAACTTACAGCGAAAATTGAAGAATTAGAAGACGACAGGTACTGAACGCCCCTTAATTGGGTTAGCGCCAACAGTCAGTGTAAATGTCACATACTTAATAGTCACTTGATTTCTGTCTTGTGTCCAATAGACGTAACTAAATATTCAATTCCCTAATAATTTTGTATTTATGTACCTTGAGCGTTCGGATTTTTTGAAGCAAGATTTTTCAACTTTAAAGGCAAACGGCCTAAAAGAAAAATTTATTTGCATTGCAGATTCATATGCAATTGTATTTTAAGAGCACGCAGTAATAATTTCATTGTTATTACTAAACTAAGATATTCTTCATTTGCTTTCGACATGGTGTTTATCAAGTATTTTAAATTTAATAAGTGTAGTAGTTTTATTTTGTTTAAAAATTCGTGACTTGAACTGCACCTCTCATCTCACTATGTCTTCTGTACATGCAGATAGTTCTAAGAAATATAAAAGTCAAGATACCAATAACATTTAAAATGCAGTTTTATGCTAGAATTATCAATCCGGCAAATAATTTATTTAAAACTGAAACATCAGTTATTTTAGTCGCCTGTATTGTGTTGATGTGTGCGTCTGTGCGTGTGTCCATGCGGGCGTGTGAATAACACTTGCGTTGTTGGTCAACATACGGTATGTTTAAATCATTAAAATTATATAAAATTTGCTTACATTTTATGCATACATTATTGTGTAAAAGTCTATTCCCTTCGGGAAAGGTAAAATAAAATCTCATACTCATTAAGTTGAAAAACCCGGGCTTATTTCTCTAAATCCAATTAGGTCTTGTGACGTTGCCTCGTAAAATCCCCTTTATTTCCTCGGCGAACTACTGTCAGAAAGCAATTTTGTATCCGCTTCCGTTAAATTGCTGGAGTACGTCTGTGCGCATATGTGCCAGGGCTGATATATTTCATCAGATGTGAGCGCTGGAATATATAACTTCACGACAAAAGTGAAGTGGACGTTCTACGAACAAACAAAAAAAATACATCCTTTGTCCTAAATGTTGTTGTAATCCCGCCGGACATCAAAACTGTATCTCCGGTATCTGCCGCAATCGATTAGGTCAATTGGTTATTTTCACGCCAAGTGTTCTGGCAATGTGAAGTTTATCTCACTGCAGTGTAATATCGCTTTTGAAACGGAGTCGAGATGAAAATACGATGCTTAGAGAAGATGGTTTATCGCGGGAAAACTTGACTGTTTGCTGAATTTCAACACACGTTCCGCTTACTAGAAGACTACTGGCTTAACCACTTGGAGCTGTTGTCCTATTTGACTGAGCCAATAAGAATCCCGCTGTTGTACTATTTTGTGCCTGTTATTGGTCTGCAGACAGCTACGTGTTGTCCGACATATATCATCCAGTCATTCATGTCACGAGACACTACAGTGTTTTCATTAGAGGTAATCTCTAACGATGGTGTATCGCTAACATATTTGTGCCAACATATCATAGAAAACAATGCATATGATTGGGCGATGTACGTCTGACACAACGTAGATGTCTGTAGATCAATAACAGGCACAAAAGAGTACAATAGCATGATTCTTATTGGCTCAGCAAACAGAGTAACAGCTCCAAGTATAAACTAAAGCCAGTAGTCTTCTGATAAGATGAACGTGTGTTGAAATCCAGGAAACAGTCAAGTTTTCCTGCGATAAACCGTCATCTCCAACGATAATGTTACTATAAGTAGGGCTAGGGAAAATTTGCGAGTTCAATGACCTGCATGCTATAATCCAATGTCCAGAGCCACGATTTTATAGGGAAAAGATTTTTGCACCATTTGGTTTCCATACCTTATGTTCACATCCGCAACTCTGTTTCATGGTCAGTAATTGGGCGTTTTAACTATCACACGTCTTGAGGTTCTACTGACAAATCTCAGACGTATTGCGTCACAATAGCCTCATTGTCATTGGTGCAGTCCAATTAGAGACGTGTCTGAGTAAAGACACGCTGCCAATAGCCGTGAAGCAGAGCTGCAGGTGCGTACGTAAGGCACCGAAACAAAATGTTGCAAAAATCTTTTCGCGACAAAATCGTGGCTCTACCAATGTCCTATGCAAACTCAAGCCGCGTCTATTCGTTCATTGTCTGTTGTCTGAATGAGTAGCAGGTAATGGACAAATGGTAGGGCTTCGGTATACACAGGATAATGGATTCTAGCATGTTGGTCGTTGAACCCTAAGGGACATGCGCATTTCGTTGTATTATCTGACATCAGGCTGGATTGCAAGTTACTGTATATGTGCATCTGACTTTAGCTGAGGGGACTGGAGGAATGCGTTTCTGTGAGCAGATTGTTAGATGCAAAAAAAAATAATAACCTTCGATGGTCTGTCAGTTTTACAAAATATTTTGAACTTTTCCAAAAAAAAAATTTGAAAACTGGTTGCCAAAAAAATATGTTACTTCAAAAATTGTTGTAAAATATACAAGAATATAGTTGAATAATAGTCTATACAAAATATATTTGTAAATGTACCAAAAAACGTTTGTTAATATACAGACATATTTGTACATTTCCAATCAGTTCTGTAAAGTTTACAATATATTTTTGTAAAAGTACGAAATTTTTTACAGGGTGTTACGTGGGTTAAAAAAAAATACGAAAGTACTGAGCCTATAATTTCAGAGTGCTTTTGGGTGCGTATGGGTCTGTGAATCCTAGTCTGTCGACAAACGATGAGGAATTTGCATGTGTCTGTTACTAGAGACAAGGAAACACGCAGATTCACTGCCTGTAGGCAAGTCTTCTAGAATATCTGTGTTCTCGAGTAGACAGCAACAATAGCTCATTGGCTTCTAGCTAACAAAGTTATACCACGTGATTGGGCGTGTTTTTAGTTGCTTCATTGTCATTGGTTCGACACCGCTCTCCAAGAGCTGAAAATTAGTCAAGTGTCAATAGCTTATTCTGCACAAATCTGCAATGGTTTGAGTTCTAGTTTGTAACTTAAAGAAGACGCGAATTTTTCACGTACCTAACTGGTACGATTTATTTAAGGAATAACTTCGAAACTTTATGTCAAGAGCCACGATTTTATTGCGAAAAGATTTTTGAATCAATTGGTTTCAAGTCTTATGTGCACATCTGCAGCTCTGATTTGTGTGGTTAGATGTTTTAACTATTATTTGTCTCGGCTTCCTATTGGCAAATCACAGACGTATGGTGCCACAAGTTTTATTTATTCTGATTGGTGCAGCAAATAAGAGACGTGTCTGAACAAAGACACGCTGCCAATAACCATGAGGCACAGCTGCCGATGTGCACGTGAAGTCTGGTATGCACTATCTATAACTAAGCACCGGATTCTGTACCTAATTCAGTGCAAGTATCACTGCGGCAGTGTGTACCGCAACTACGCTGGTTTCGGACAGAATTCTGTACCTAATTTCACAGATAGAGCCCATCCTACTTTATTCGTAGCAACTAAAAGTATTTTGCACCAATTGTTCCAATGCCTTACGTGTTCATCTGCAGTTGCGCTTCGTGGTAATTAGCAGTGTGTACTTATACTGCGGCGTCACTCATTTGACTGCGCCTATCAGAATACGGTTACTGCCACACCACACGTCTGAGTGGATAAAATCCCGAGCCACGGAGAGTTACAAACACCCAATCAGTGACCAGAAAACTCAACTGCAGATGAGCACGTAAGGCTCTGAAACAAGTTGGTGCCAACTTCTTTTTTTTTTTCCAAAAAATCAACGGTTCTTCTAATTGTTATTGTTTTATTTAATGACCGGATACTTCACAAGATTCAGACATATTTCTGTACCTCGGAGGCACATGACACTATGTCACAAAAATCATATTTTTCAGGAGAGCAGTTTAAAGTGTGAGATTCACCAGTGAATTCAGCTATTAAGTGCCCAAAAAATTTGGTTTTTTTACGCAACAAGAACTTAGTGTCGCATGCCAATAGAAATTACTTAAAACTGTAGTATTATTTATGGTGTAAAGTACATTTTGGCAAAATGTGGTCATAGTTTGTTATGCCTCCGAGGTTCAGATTTATTATTTAATATGAAACCGTAGACCTCAAAAATTTCTCTTTATGTGTAGAACCAATGGTATTACTCGAGGAAAAATTCCAGCAGTACTTTAGTACAGCTATGACAATCTTCTTTCTCATATATGCGAAACAAGTAATACGGAAATCGGGACGATTAGTGGTCGGTTGATTGTTTAGGAAGGAAGGGAACATGTTAGCTTGCAATAGGAATGATAATCCACTCGTAGAAGAGGAGGTAACCAACGACGCAACAGGATTTGGGAAGTTGTGTGGAGGGGGAGGGAAATAATAACAGAGGAATTAAGCCACTGCACATCCCCTTCCCCACTCGAGATGCTAATATAGGAGGTTCGGGGTAATGTAAGTACTTTTGTAACCTTAGTTGCTTCATCTTTTTGAGATTGTATATAGTTTCCTGCCGATGTCTTAATTCAAGCAAAACTACATAATTGACAATCAAAGTGTATAGATTAGACCTAGTGACACCTGTTTATCGCAAAAAGAATATTGCCTCACTTTGTTTCAGTGCTATACGTGCACATCTGCAGCTCTGCTTCATGGCTATTGGCAGCGAGTCTCATTTGACTGAGCCCAATAACGTTCCTGCAACACCACATGTCTGTGATTTGCCGGTAGAATCCCTAGGATAGTAACAGTTCAAATGTCCAATCACAGACCACGGAGTAGAACTGCAGATGTGCACGTACGGCAAAGAAACAAACTGGGGCAAAATTCTTTTCGCGAAAAACAAGGGTCCCTAACTCTACCACACCAAAAAGTTATCATCTGAGATCACTAAAAATTATACTCTTTAATTGTTATTCTAAAGAAGATGGTCTTAAAAAGTTTTGACTTTATTGCGAACCACCTGTATCTAGGGATAGGAAGATTACGAGAAAATACTTATGTAACACTTTGCCTAAAGCTCGTGCTACATTGACCGTACAGTAGCCGCATAGAAATAACCGTAACAGCACCGTAAGAAATTGATATGTGTCTATCCTTGTTACTGTCTTAACTGCGGATACGAAGCTGTGCGGTGTATTATAGCATGCATCACTCAAAAGTGTGTGTTAAATTTTTACGGTTATTTCTTACGGCGATTCTAGCACAGCCATAAGGGGCCCGCCACGTGGCACATGTGTTTGTGTGAGTGAGGTATGGTGCTTAGGGCGACGTCGAATGGGCCATACAATAGTGCGTCACCTCTACGCTTAAGGCGTGCAGTCTTCGCGAAAAAACAAATTTCCTATGGGACTTCAAGTGGTGACCCTATTGTTTTATTTACGAAATCACTTTACTAAAGTCCAATGTACTACCCTTAAGTGGTTTTACATGTATTCGGCTAGTACATTTTCCGCTATAGCAGCCTGAAAACCCCGTTTTAACCCATGTTGACGTGCCCTAAAAGGGGATTTCTAATACGTGTGTTGTCTTGAAAGTACTCAAGGGCAGTTGTCGGAAGTGTGTGTTCTTTTCGTAGAGAAACGGCGTGTGTTAGTTTCCGTGTGAAACTTTTTATTCAAACACGCTGCAGTGTGATTTTATGGCAACGAGGCGGGCCCTTTAAGGGTCTTACGTGTCATTTGACTGTGCCAATCATAATAAGGTTACTTGCGACACCACACGTCTTTGATTTGAGTCACAGACTAGATAGTAATACAGACATGAAATGACGAGGTGGCTCACTTGATACGGGCGGGCTAGCTTATTGGCTGTCCGAGGTTGTTGATACCAGCCCCGTGTCTGCATGTTACATCAGGTTTCCTACTGGCCTGGCTGCCGGCTAACAGAGCAGCTACCTTACTCTGATTGGTTGGAGGTATTTCCGCCATGTTGCTGGCATGGAAGCCGTTTGGCTGACGTGTGTGACTGAGTTCGCCGTTCCGCTGGCTATTTAACTTCTGTATTCGTAAATATTCTGTGTTCTCGAGTATAACCCAAGACGTTGGGAGTTATAAACAACCAATCGCTGGCCACGAAGCAGAGCTGCAGGTGTGTACATAAGACACTGAAACAAAGTGGTGCCAAAATATTTTCGCTGAAAACTTCCTCTCTCTACATATATCCGTAGGTAGGTATGGTTGGCGAAAGATCAGAACATTAAGGCGGCCGCCTGGTGAAGGTCATGTTTGTGTGTGTGAGGGAAAAATCGAAGAGGCACAACAAGCGATGTCGGCCGGCTTATGTATTGTAATATCGCCTCTGACCCTATATTTTTATTGAACGCGTCACTGTAGCAAAGTCCAATGTAATTGTAGATCTCAATTTCAGACAAATCCCTTACATATATCTTGAGAAACAACTGCGTGATAAAGTCGATTTTAACCAAGTTTGAGGGCTTTAAAATAATGCTTCCAGTGTGCGTGATGTCTTGAAAATCACATTCACAAGTAGTCTGAAGTGTGTATCATTTTCGTAGATAAGAATTGTGACGCACGTTTACTGGTTTCTGAGAAAAAAACCAAACTCCAAACACACTGCACGCTGTTCGAGCACTAACTAGGCGGCCGCCTTAAGAGGGAGAATTCGTCGCCATATTGAATTTTCATATTTTAAGTTTCATCTTCTCTTCTGGGCAAATTTACGGAAATTAAAACCTACCGAATAGAATACAGACTGTTAGAATTTTACACGTCAAATAAAATTTGTTTCCAATTACTATTGTTACACAAGTAAATGCAGTTAAGAAAGTACGTAACATGAATTTTCAACTGCAATTAGATATAGCGAGTGCAAACAAAACTTTTGGATGTCTGAAATTCTATCAAAATTTATTTTGTTCAACATTTAGTTTAAAATTCCATTAATTTACGCCAAAAAAAGTTACGACAAAATACAAAAAATTCAGATGGGGAAGATCCGGCCCTCTTAAATCAGAGATAGCACGCGCGGTTTATTCCTCGCCTATTCACTGAAAGAAACAATTTTATTGGAGATGTTTCCTGCCAAATTATTTTGTGGGATTTAGTCACTATTTTAGCGATGACAGTGAACGTTTTTACGATTAGCATAAATAATATTTGGCAGGGTGGATGCCAGAAAATAAATCGTAACTGCTATAAAATATTATTTTACTGCGTTGGTTTGACCAGTATTTTAACCACACATTCTAATCATAGCGAATCTGTTTTCTTGTGTTAAATACCATGTGTTGTTTAAATTAACGTTAAAAGCTTTATCTAAGATTCCAGGAAAGCGAAGGAGTGTGTGTTGTGTGTTTGTGTGTGTGTGTGTGTATATATATATATATATATATATATATATATATATATATATATATATATATATATATATATGGGGCTAGCTGATTTTCGCGAAAAGGTTTTAGCATCAACTAGCTTCAATACCTTATGTACAGCACATCTGTGCAGTTCAGCTTCATTGCTACTGGCAGAGTGACTTTGTAAGAATCCGTTCTAATTTGGCTGTTATGTTGGCAGTGATTACATACGTCTGTGTATGTATACAAATATATATATATATATATATATATATATATACATATACATACGCACAAACTATTGCCGAAAACTTACATCCCCAATTTTGAGACCAAGTGTAATGCGGCTCTCGTAAAATGTGAATAGGGGACGGTAAATTTCGAAAGTTCTATGACTAACAAGCTAGAATCCATTTACCTATGGATAATCAAGCCCCATGTGTTAGCATCTATTAGTTCATTGTCTGTTGTTCCGTCGAGTAGCAGCTAATGAAGAAATAGGCGAGGCTTCAGTTTACACAAGACAGGGAAGTCTAACATGATGGACAAAGAACTCGAGAAATATTCCTTTGTCTACTTATTTTCAGATACGTCCAGTTAGAACTACAATTTAAAGGGTACTGTGTAAACTAGGAAGCAACCATTTGCAATAAGGAGCACCTACATTATCTACAAAGTACTATCTTTCATTATGTCATCTGCACACGAAGTGTACCCAATCGCCACACACCCGCCAAATTTCCTATTACGTTTCTTATTATGCGTATTCCCGGAGAGAAAGATGAAAGATTTTAAAGTGGGCGTTTTCATTTTCAAATTCAGCTTTTTGAATTTCCTGTGCAAAAAAAAACCCAGAGCTGCCTCTTTAGAGTAAGGCATAATACTTAAATCTGTATTATCACCCATAAATGTAGTATCACCTCTTAAAGTCAAGTTCATGCGAGCCACAAATGTGAGAACTACACCATCGTTGCGAGTCTTGCCGTAGAGACGATAAGATCATAGGTAAGTAAGTAAGAACAAGCCTTATTGCCCACGTTTAGACAGGACTGGACCATGCAGAAAAGCTGCAGTTGGACGAAACATAAAATATTTAAATATTTAAATATGCCGGTACATGCCATTGCTCTCCTTCACACACACACACACACACACACACACTCTCTCTCTCTCTATGTATGTATACAATTTATAAATGGGTATATAATTTTAGCGTATATGTGTGAGTGTGTTTATATATGTTTGTTATGTACGTGAATAAACTACTAAAATAGTCCTTGAGTTGCTTATTAGATATACGATAACTGCAAGCAAAATAAGCAATACTCGTGTCACTGCCAACTTGACAGTCTCGCCAACATCCAAGCATAAAAATACGATTAGTTTTACGGCCTTATAGCGCAAACGAGAATTTAAATTAGACGTGTCCTCCGATGAAAACTGCACGAGACCAGTGATTTTGGCCGCACTACCGTTGTTGAATTCTGCGTGCTGATTGGCTGGGAAGTTAATTTTATTACCGTCACAAGTTACCAAATGTTGTGTTTACAAGATATCATCCAACGCCACTTCTCCGGACACAGGCAACCTGCAGTGCAGATCTGTAGTCAGAGTTGCGTACACTGTAGGCGTTATATCACGAACCGTGCTGGAATATCTAGCCAAGCACTGGTATATTGTTTTACTGTCCATACTCTACTAGCTATAAAAAATTTCTCTTTAGTGGCAAGCAATTATTGCTGGGACTCCAGTAGCTTGCATTGGCAACACTGTTGGATCTGAACGTCGAAAAAATTGGTATAATAAAATATTCATGTGAAAATCGATAATAAAATGTATCTTCACATTTGTTTTATAAGTCAGATATTTGTGATGCATTGTGACTTGACAACATTTTAAAGCGACTATTTTTAAAGGGTTCTACGCAGTAGCAGATGGACTGCCTTATTAATACATGTTTATTTTCGAAACTATTATACGTACTCATAATGTTCTTCTTGATGAAAATAAAACCAATTTCAAGGAAAGGTTAGCGATCATTTTCGTGCATATTATAAGTCCTATTTTCGAGCGCTTCAGAATAACTAGAAACGGCGTTTCGCACAGCTAGGACTATATTATCAAAAGCTACTACACGCATTTATAAGAAAATAACCGAGGAATGTGAAACAACGGAAAATATGTTTTTAACGAAATTATTCCACATGCGTCCAATGTGCCAATGTACGAAAATAAAACACACTTCTGACAATTACGGAATGTGAGTGTTATGGCACGTGCTTATTAAAAACGCTGTTTCGAAGCCCTTCAACGGTGTTTTCAGACTTACTTACTCAGAATGTAGGCTATATATAACATCTATGTGAAACTGTGGTTAATTCTACAACAGGTTAGAAATATCAATGTTAAAAAGTTTGGCACAGGGACGATTTCTGCCGCTTGAGCGCTGGTGTCGGTAATGTGTGTAAACTTACCAATCACAGAGCTTTTCTTAATTTTAAGTTACATTAAGTTTATAATTTACAAAATGTAATAGAGATATTACATAATTTTAATTTAATTTTTATTTTAAAGTACGTTTAGTTTAATGAATAACTGGGCCATGCTTTCTTATTTGCGTGCGTCCGTACAACCTGAGAAAAACGTAAGTAAAGAGTGTTTATTTTAGAGGCATTAAATAAAATGATAACGTTATTGCGGGAACACTCCGCGCGCGTTTATAAATCTGGCCGTAGAGGCGATATCACAATACACGTGCCGGCCAACGTCACTCGTAGCGACTCATCGATTTTCGCCTAACACACCCAAACACACACTTCACAGACGGCCGCCTTAAGGGTGTTCAAGTGCAATTAAATAATAATTCTATAATTTAAGAAACATTGTTAGTTTTGCAGACGATGCTTGTGAGTGCAGTTTCCTCTCACGAAACAATTTTAGCTGGCGTAGTTTTCTCATAACGGTGCGTCGATGTAAAAAGTTACACGTTCCGCTGCCATGCAAATAGCGAAAACCTACTGACCTACTTCAACAAAATAATTCACTGTGGACTTACATCCCATGAGCTATGCAATAAAACATTTAAATTACCCGCAATGGTGGTGTTAACTTGGTTAAGGATGTCACCTCATAGGTTGCGTACATTTGTAGCTAACAGAGTTGCAGAAAATTCAGTCAGCATTACCTCCAAGTGTTTGGAATCATGTCCCTTCAGAAAGTAACCCGGCAGACACAGTATCACGCAGATGTTTGCCTGACCACCTGCTGGACCAATCCAACTGGTTTTCCGGTCCTGACTGGTTGATGCACCAAGGAGAACACTGGCCATCACAGGACACACTGAGCCCTGAAAGTGTGCCGGAGCTGACGCTTTCAGTTGCAGTGTTGGTTGCTCAACAGGAAACACGTAATTCAGAAGACCCACTTGGCCTCCTTCAGAAGTTCTCATCCCTCCAAAAGCTTCAGTGTGTTGCAGCTTGGATTTTTCGCGCAAATACAACATTTCAGTAAAAGACACCCACACTTGAGAGGTTTGTGACAGCAGAAGAACGAAGAAATGCAATAGCTGTGTTGGTTACTGCAGTTCAGCAACACTTCTTCAATAATAATAAAAAGGGGTGACGTGCAGCAAACGCATTCAGGCTTTAGCACCATTTATTGATTTGCATGGAGTTGTCAGGGTGGGTGGTATGCTCCAAAATGCCTCCATACCTAAGACTGCAAAACATCCAATACGTTTACCACGTCAGAGTAAACTTTCAGAACTAATAATCCTTCATTATCACATTTGTCATCTACATGTTTGACCACAGACAACATTGTATATGACTCGCAGATATTACTGGATCATTTCTGCACGATCCCTTATTCGTAACTTGATACACAAATGTATTCAATGTTTTAGAACCAAACCACGGGAAATGTATCCTGTAATGTCAACACTGCCATCTGTTAGACTGAGTCAGGTACGAGCCTTCCGCTCGGTCGGAATTGATTTTGGAGGTCCTTTCCGAGCTATGCCAGTCACAACTCGCAAGAAGAATGCACTGAAAGTGTATGTGCGTGTGTTTGTCTACATGTCTACCAAGGCAGTACACACTGAAATAGTGACAGACCTCTCAGCAGCAGCATTTCTTTCAGCTCCGAAGAGATTTGTTTCACTCAGAGGTGTGCCATCAGATATCTACTCTGACAATGGCACTAATATGGTAGGAGCAAGAAACTACTTGAAGGAGGTCTACCTAGAATTGTTCCATGATGACAGCAAGCAGCGTATCACAGACAGTGTTGCCAAGCAGGGGATCAAGTGGCACTTCAGTCCTCCAGCCAGCCCTCACTTTGGAGGTATCTGGGAAGCCGCCATCAAGAGTATCAAGCAGCACATGAAGAGAGTTATAGGCACCCACTTACTGACATTTGAAGAGATGGCGAAATTATTGGCTCAAATATCTGCAGTTCTCAACTCACGACCTATCTGCCCTTTGTCATCAAGTCCTGAAGAGTTTGATGTGCTGACCCCTGGTCACTTCATCATTAGTGAACCCATGGTGGCTATTCCAGACCCAGATCTACTGGAATTGCTTGTCAATCGTCTTGATAGGTGGCAACTGGTAGCTCAACTACAGCAGAGGATGGAGTGTTAAATATCTCCACACTCATCATCAGAGAACAAAATGGACCACGTTGACTCCCAATGTTGCTGTAGGTCAATTAGTTCTCGTGAAGGAGCCAACTCTGCCTCCATTAAAGTGGAGAACAGCCAGGGTTTCAGCGGTACATCCTGGCCCGGATGGAGTAGTAAGGGTTGTGTCTCTTCGCTCACCTCACGGGCCTCTTACTCGACCTGTCACCAAGATTTGCCCATTACCAGTTGAATAGTGTATTTCAGAGAATTGCAGTGGTAAGAACGCATTATGTTGTGTGAAAAGCTGTTCTTTAATTTCCAATTATTTTGTAAATAGAAAATACTAAATTTCGGTGGGCGGAATGTTGGCGCCAGTGAAATCTGTCTGTTTTATTTATGCAACTTGAGATGTTTTTCCACGCTGTGTATAACAGACCTCTAGCGCTGCGGCGAGTGGATGGGGAGTTATGAAAGGAATATGGCGGTGGTTGTATTCTGAATGCAACAACTGCCACGCAAATAATGAAAACCAACTGACCTAAGTAAACAAAATAATTCACTGTGAACTTATATCCCATGAGCTATGCAATAAGACATTCAAAAACCCACAACGTAATATTTTTAATTTAAAAAAATCGCAAAATTACAGAAAAAAGTTACGTATTCAGAAATCTTTCAAAGTTCAAAACCAATCCGCGGGATGTTTCTAAAGTATTTATTACGTTGCCCGCAGTATGTTATTTCACTGTGAATTATTTCACGTACGTAAGTCAATTGGTTTCCACTATTTGCATGGCAGCAGAACATGCAAACTTTGACTTTGACGCATCGTTATGAGAAAACTACGCCAGCTAAACTTTTTTCGTAAGAGGAAGCTATTCACAATATCGTCTAAATAATCAACACTATTTCACATAAAAATAAAATTATTACTTTATCGCACTTGAACTTCCTTAAATTTTGTAACCGCTGTACTGATTCATCCTATATATATATATATATATATATATATATATATATATATATATATATATATATATATACATACATACATATATATATATATATACACACACTCACACACACACACAAAGTGCCCAGAAACAGGCGCCTAATAAACAGACCACGCGAATCCTGGACTAAATTTAAGAAGAAAATGTGAGCGGAAAAATGTACGACGATATTTTATGTGCGCAATTAGGCAACAGTGCACGGAGATAGTTTCCTCTTACTCTCGGCGATCAGGTATTATTTCATGTTATGTTAAGTAAACATAGAATCACTTTTGGACTGCTCAGGACTTTAACCTGGACCAATAATACGCAGGTCAGAATAGAATTAGTAAGATAAGTAAGATATGTGTGGAGCGTAAGAGGGGAGTTTGTACAATGCTATGTTGCCACATTGTGAAAATAAAATGCCATCGTACATTTTGCCACTGACTTTTTCGTTTTCGTTTTAGTCCAGGATTCGTGTGGTGAGCTTAATAGGCGTTTGTTTCTAGGCATCCATATGTGTATGTATATACACATGTGTGTTTTGGTCTGGTCTTCAAGTATATATCCGTTTCTGGACATTATATATATATATAATATATACATATGTTTCTGGACATCCTGTATATACATGTTTATTAGACATCCCATACATAATATATATATATATATGTTTCTGGACATTCTGTATATATATATATATATATATATATATATATATATATATATATATATGTGTAAATTAGGCATCCCATATATATGTGTGTGTGTTTCTGGACATCATGTGTGTATATATGTATGTATATGTTTCTGGACATCATGTGTGTATATATGTATGTATATGTTTCTGGACATCGTGTGTGTGTATGTATGTATATGTATATATATACGTATATATATATATATAGAGAGAGAGAGAGAGAGAGAGAGAGAGAGATAGGCAGAGAGGAAGGACAGATATAGGTAGAGGTATAGAGAGACGAGAGGGAAGGTAATACGCGTATATAGGATAGTTTGAGCGAGAAGGGGGGAGAGGGGAGGGATAGTAGTATAGGGCCGCAGGCAGGGGCTGGCGTTGGCGCCGGGTCACGGGTCGATTCTGCCCGCTGCCGGCCCTCCCCCCTGGCCCACCACCCACACACCTCACCCCCTCCCCCTAACACACACCAGGTACATCACTGTATCACTGATGCACCGGCAGTGTCGCTGCTCTCCTCTCTGTGGCTGCGCGCTCTACATCCGCCATCTTGCCGCCTCCGCTCCCCTCATCATCAACCTATATAACCCCCAGACACTTGTACACTGCATTCCTACCACTTATTAGACACTAATTGAATGTCACTGGAGTTGGGTAGGTCAGGTAAACTTCCCGTGTTCGAAATTTCTACTCATGGTCTTTTGGTCAACTACCAAAACTAATGACATATTTAAATATAAATATAATTACAGATGATGGTAAGGGACAGGAAAATTTAGCGTATTCAATAACCCGCAATTGAGTATGCATTTTCCTATGCATACTCAAGCCCCGTATGTTCGTTCATTGACTGCTGTTCCATTCAGTAGCAGCTGGTGGACAAATGGCCGGGGCTTGAGTATGCATACGATAGTTGATTTTCCAACATGCGCGTCTTTGAATCCGCACAATTGTTCTGTCCCTATCTGTGTGGTTTATCGCGGGAAAACTTGACTATTTGCTTGATTTCAACGTTCACTTACTATATACATTACTGGTTCTCTCGTGTAAGTGGAGCTGTTGCCCTATTTGACTGAGCCAATAGTAATCCCGGTATTGTAATATTTGATGCCTGTTATTGGTCTGGAGACAGCTACGTTGTCAGACGTATATCACCCAAACATGTATGATGCAACAAACTACAGTGTTTTAATGGGTGTGTTGACCAAAAATATCTTCGCGAAGTTCCACCTTCCCTAAATATAATACGTGTAAAATTCACTGTGGGTGTAGCATTTAGGAAAATATTTATCATGAAGAATATATAAATTTTTTTTAAAAAGATCCGTCGTCTTAAACCGTAGAATAGCACTGCAGGCGGTTATCAAAACGACAAAACGTGATCACGTGATTTGTGGTAACATTCCATAATCTAGCGAGTGAATTTTCATAAGCGGCCATTGTCGTTCCTATATGACCTTGAAATGTCTTACAGTGAGTTGCTATTTCCCATCTGTTTTCAAAATTTCTGTTACAGGGATTCAGGATTAAGTGAGCATTTGTGGAACCCTATTTATTTTTTTTCCTTTCAGTTAAACCATACTTTACTGCCACTTTTTAACACAAAACAAAAATATCTTCGTAACAATGAAAGCTTATACATTTCACCGAAGTCAGTAGCTAAGAGGCTGTATCACCTATTTTGTTGAAGTTATCGATTTCATTTTAATAAATTAAGAGTTCAATGAAATATCGGCTATGTCTCTTAATAGAAACATTCCATTTTCTATTAGGTGCGTATTAGTGAATTAAACTGATACTAGAAGTGATTTAACTTAAATTACATTGTAAAATTTGGTTATTACGTTAAATTTTTGTTTAGCTTAATTATTTCATAACTACGGTTTAATAATTTGAGTACAATGTGCGTATTGATAGGTTATGTAAATAAATAAGCATCTATTAAAATATTTTGACATACATCTTGTCGAACTCGGTGTCAGGAAGTAGTTAAGAAAAATTCAGCATGATTAGTAACACGGGTTCTTAACGACTGATCTCAAAATAATGTTATTATATTAGGCAAGATGGTCTTCAGAAACGCTCACGTAATCGCGACCCACCTATCACTCTTTTTCTGGTGTCTGTTGGTGTCTTCGGTACATAATTAGCAGTTGACTTTTAACTGTCTTCCCTTTTAGTCAGAAAACTAAAACATTAAGCATAGCTCAAAACTCAGTCTGTCTGTGTGTGTGTGTGTGGATGCATGTGTGTGGATGTGTGTGTGCGTGTATATATATATATATACACGCACACACACACACACACACACACACATATATATATATATATATATATATATATATATATATATATATATATATACGAAGGGGGAAAATATTGAAATAATTATTTAATAAAACAAGTTTACTACATATGTATTTTTAAATATTCCACGCTAAGCTCTCTTCTCGATTAGCTAGAGACTTGAAACTTTAAATATCGCTCAAAACTGGATGGTAATGCAATATGAGGAAAAATATTATATGTACTAATGTTATAAATTCACACATGAGTTTGTTTGTTTATATGTTACTCTTTCATGCTTAAATCACTGAACCAACGGGCGACTTGAAGTACACGTCCTCTGACGTCACCGCAGGGGAAATACTGTGGGAAACAAAGCTTGTTTACAGACATGCTGATTTGTTAGTAGGTAATTGCAGAAAGCAAAAATGTTGCGCATTCATAGATTTGCACGCAAGGGTAAAAATAGTAGTTACTACTTCATGATTAAGGTACGCAAATACATAAGATTAATGTTTACCTGAAAAAAAAAAACGACAAATTCCAAACAAATAATCTATTTTTTTTAAGTACATCTCATCCGGGACATTTGACGCCAAACAGCTAAATGTAGGTTATGTTCGGTCATCCGGGACATGTGAAGCAAAACAGCTAAATGAAGGTTATGTTCGGCTGCGGTATCCATGGAGATAGGAATTGTATCTCACACCTGACTGAAGCTCCGCCTCTTTTCAAGTCGTCCATTGTGATGAAAATAGGCATAGAGATATATTGGACCTTAGAGAAGAATATGGGCTATTTTTTATCGAGAAAATAACACTCGAAGAAGGTGAAATAGGAGATGAAAGTTTGTATAGGTCTACCAACTGATTCGCGCACCATGAAAATTCGTACACATGTAGATATTTGAACACAGGGAATATTTTAGTGATATCTGTTCCTCGATAACTGCACTAGATGAAGCTGCAATTGGGGAGGGGGCGTAGGTCCCAGGAACATAAAGACTTAGAAGGTGTCAACGCAAGTGTGACTGTGAGGAGCCGAGGAGTACTATGTCAACATACCAAGTACTTCACGTGTGGCGTCATTTCCAAGGACAAATTATACGCGGACAAAGTCGCGTGTCCTTTTCTTCAATGATCTTTGACACTTATTTAAGGACGTCAACATTATTAACATTAATTGTAAAAACAGCAGTCATAATACTAGAATATATAAGAAACAGGGTATGTAGACATTCTTTCGCTCAGTGTAATTAATTATTCTATGTACAGGCAATATCAGTAACTCATCCCAATCTTCGATTATGAAACGAAAATGAAAAATTATTGCTACTAGCCACGACTTTGCCACGAATAGGCTTTAGTATCGCTTTGTTTTCAAAGCCTTATGAGCACATCGGTAGCTTTGCTTTATGGTTATTGGTAGCGTGTATTAGTTAAGACACGTCTGCCATTTGACTTCACCAATCAGAGTAACGTTATTGTGTCAGCATACATTGCGATTAGCGAGTCTAAACTAGAGACAAGTGTGAGTTGGAACATCCAATGTCTAGGGCCTGGTAATTTTCGCGAAAAGATTTTGCATCACTTTGTTTCAGTGCCTACGTGCACATCTGCATCTCTGCTATGTGGTCAATGATTGGATGCCGTAACACCCAGCGTGTGGAAGTTAAACCCGCAAATCACAGTCGTGATGTATGGAAGTTATCCGTGTACTGATTGGCACAGTCAAATGAAGAACGACTCAGCACAAAAACACTCTGTCAGTAGCCATGGAGTTGAGCTGCAGGTGTGCACGTAAGACACTGAAACAAAATGGGGCAAAACTATTTTCGCGAAAACTACCGGGCCCTACCAATAACTGTGATTAGAGGTACGTCAATTTAGCGGATTCACCTGGCAGTAGCCTAGATTGCTCAGTCCTGTACACGCTCTGGATACAGTCGATTATTCATTGGCTTACAACATTACAAGCGATAGCTCTATGAATCATTTCCTTATTTACTACTGGCTTGCAGTAGTCAAATGCGTTTCGTGACAGACGCCAGCTAATCACACACGTGATTATGAAGTATATATATTTGGCGTTCAACCTGACCTGGAATGTATTGGCGAAATTGACGTACCTCTAACTAAGATAGTTTTGAACGATTGATGCAATTGGGTCGAGTTACAAACTACGTATTTATTGTTTCACAGTCCACAATTTCTGTGTTATTTGTATTCCTTCTCTTTCTTAAGGTATCTGTGTATTTTGCTTTGTCGTCAATACATTGTTTTCTTTTTTAAGTCTTGCGTGTTTGTTGTTGTAATTATTCTTTTGTCCTAACTTACTGAGGAATTCCTTTTGGGGAATAATCGGAGTAATTTATTTTTTTCTATGGTGTGTTTTTTGATGCCTGGGTGCTCATTTGAGTTAATTTTTCTTGTTACTCGCTAATTCCTTGTGGAATTTTATTTGTCTGTCTGTGTTTGCCAGTTGCAAACAAAGTCCTTTGTTTGTTTACTTGTCTGTTTGTTTGTGTGTATTCTTTGGTTTTCTGTGAAACACCATTTGCTGCACTGGCGTATGTCCAAAATACTTATTTACATTGTAATCCAATAACTAGGAACCGCTGTATTGTTACAGTGCCTTACATGCACATATGCAGTTCTACTGCGTGGTTATTGGCAGCGAGTCAATGTGAAGATCCCTAGTCTCATTTCACTGAGCCAATTACAATAACTAGAGGCACGAGTATTTCGCGTATTCATCGGGCAACAGCCTAGACTTCTCAGTTCTATACGTGTACCGGCTGAAGCCGAGTATCCGTTGGCGTCTAACAGTACAAACGTGTACCACGTGATATCCCCACGACTTGTTTCCTTATTTATAACTGGCTTGCAGCCGTCAAGTGTGTGTTAAAACCGCTTTCGTCTAATCACAGAAGGAGGAGTGAAATATACGTTATTGACGTTCAACCTGAACTAGAATCAATACGCGAAATAATCGTTCCTCTAACAACAACATTCCTATAAGTCATTCGGGATAAAGTGAGCACTAAAAATTTAACCTTCTAAAAATCTTACTAGCTGTTACTGCATATAATTCAACATAAACTATAGTTGCCTTATTGCTTGTATGGTTGGTAGCAAATTACGCATTATAGTTTCGTGTGTTTTCCTATTTAAATTCAACACTGCAGAAACAAAATAAACCGAAATAGACATAATTGTATTTTATATAATTATTAAACTTGTTTTTATTGAACTGTATCGATTCATACTGACCGCACAATTCTTACAAGCGGAAACATTAAGTGACGTGTCCAGAGAGGTTAGCGATGTCCCGCCGTTAGCCGTTACGTGCGTAAAGATACGAACTGGCTCAAAATAGAACATTAGCAGGGCCTTTTTTTTTAGTTTTCACTTTATTCCGAACCGCCTATACAACACCACACGTCTGTGATTTGCCGGTAGAATCCCAAGGCTCGTGAGAGTTAAAATATGCAATCGCTGACCACGAAGCAAAACTGATGTTCGCGTAAGGCACCGGAATAAAGTGTGGCAAAATTCTTTTCCAGAAAAATAGATAACTTGCCAATAACTATAGGCACGAGTATTTCGCGTATTAATCTGGCAGCAGCCTAGACTTCTCAGTCCTATATACGCTCTGGTCAAAGTCGAGTATCCATTGGCTTCAAAACGTACAAGTGGGTAGCGTGTGTTAGCCCCATGACTTACTACTGGCTTGCTAACTCCGAAGGTGTGTCAAAACAGCTGTCGTCTAAACACAGAAGTTACGGTTGTGTATAGGTTCTTGGCGTCCAACCTCACCTAGAATCAATATGCGAAATACTCGTGCCTCTACCAATAACAAACCATGAAACAGAACTGCAGACGTGCACGTAAGACAATGAAACAAAATTGTGCAACATTATTTTATACCATTACACCGTTTACGGTGAAATACCAAGAACGTGCCTGAAATACACACTCTCGCCAATAAAAGTAGCACTTTAGATGTCTGAAGGATCTCTCTAGCACTGATGTGAAGCCCTCGGTTGCTCGGCACGCTTCCTAACTGCAGGGGCGTGAGGAATGTCTGTAAGGTCTGCCTCAGCACACACGTCACATACACTCGCGCCTTTATGGTCGTCGAGAAGAAGGGTACTATAATGTCGTGATTCTCAGAGCGCTTGCAAACATTTTATCGCTGTGTAATAGAGACGAAAGTGTAATGCGTGACCACGCATATTGTTAAGTCTTCCGTCAAATGCACCTGGTCTCCTGTGTTCACCTACACTGTCAAAGTCGTGGTTAGAAATGATGGTTTATCGCGAGAAAACTTGACTGTTTGTTGGGTTTCAACATACTTTCCGCTTATCAAAAGCTCACTGGCTTGAATCTTGTACTTTGAGCTGTTACCGAATTCAAACCAATTCAATTTTTTTAAAATGTAGAGACAAATGAGTACATCATTTGTGATACAATCGTCAGCAGTATTACATAACAAAATGTATTTTAAAGTCATACAATAATCAACAAAACTTATCTAAAAAAAGTCACTAATCTTATAAATACAATTCTCTGTTAATATTTTCTGTAGCAATCTTTGATATTTTTTCAAAGTTGACTGAACCAATAAGAATCCCTCTATTGTAAATATTAAATGTGTGTTATTGGTCTGCAGATAGGTACGGAGTGTCAGACGTATATCACCCAGTAAAGTTGTTGCGAGAAACTACAATGTTTTGAAGGGAATGTTGGCACAAAAATTTTTCGCGATATACCAGCATCTCTAATCATAGTTAGAGATGATAGTTTATCGAGGGAAAACTTGACTGTTTGCTGGGTTTCAACACACGTTCAGCTTACCAGAAGACTACTGGCTTTCTCTTGTATGTGGAGCTGTTACCCTATTTGATTGGGCCAATAAGGATCCCGCTATTGTAATATTTGGTGTCTATTGTTGGTCTGCCGACAGATACGGTGCGTCAGACGAACATCACCCAATCATACGTGTTGCAAGAAACTACAGTGTTTTCAAGGGTATGTTTGTATCGAAAATTTTTTCTATATACCTTCATATCTAACCATTGCTTATCATTTATTTCTACAACCCATAAAGACAACAATACAGTTGTTCATAAATAAAATAACTTGTGTACTTGATGATAAAAGCAACAATATTAAAAATAATAATACATTTTGTGTGCGATTTTTTATTTTACATAGAAAGTATTTTTATCAAGTATATCACTTGTTTTCTTTACAATGATCTGTCTTGTTTTCTTAGTGGCTTGCATGTTCAATGTTTTTACAGGTTTCAGCAACAGATCACAAACAGTGGTGCATGTTCATAAACCCATCATTTTATTCTTATTATCAAGTCCCATTTCAACAAACATCCAAACATCTTATGAGCATCTATATCATTTGGTTTCAGCAGCAGGAACGTTTAGATGATGCTGTACAAAAAATTGTTTGGTAACCTCCGTCACAATTAATAATTTGACTCAACTAAACATCTTCACCCGTACAAGACTGACTCACCCTTACTCACAGTTGCCTCACCGCCAGTATGTGCAAAGCGGGCTTCTGGTACACTCTAAATCTGAATTAGTGAATATTCACTGATTCACGTCGATGGATGGAGCAGTTTCAACAAATTGAATCAGTAAGAAACCACTGCGAAATCGGTGACTATTCACTGATTCCGATAAAGAGTGCCAAAATTCCACAAATTAATTAGTGAATGCCCACAAATTTTCCAGTAATTTTTCACTGTTTCAGTAAGTGGAAATTCTTCTTTGAAAACCACTGGAAAAAACTGTGAATATTCACTGATTCAATTGTGAGATGTTGGCACTCTTACAGGAAATCAATGAACATTCACTAATTAAAATGTGACTATATTCACTGATTCAAATTGTTGAAACGGCTCCATCCATCAGTGTGAATAAGTGAATATTCACTAATTCAGATTTAGAGTGTAAGGTGAGTAATGCGGTAGAACAACCGGTGTCCATTGACATAAGTAAAAGTGAAGTATAAGTTGTTAGTGCTCAACCTGACCAAGTATGAATCCATTAAAGTCGCGGAAATCTAAACATAATCTTAAATGAGTATATTCTCGAAGGTGTTCAAAGAGTTTAAAGACAAAAAATCAACCACAGACACAATCTTTTCAAATAGAGCCTTCCATGGAAAATTTTCGCTAAGAATGGGCTGCCCTTAATATACACAAGTAGCGACCTGCAATTTCATGTCATTGTCTTACGGCAGAATGGACTGCAAGTTACTGTGTGTTCATCTGATGTTCGTAGTTGGCCAGTAGTTTCTATGGCACGCTTTAAAGAGTTTTCTAATCAAAGGCCAATTGTAAAATAACTACACCTGTTGTAAAGACAAAGAATGGTTAAAGATTGTTTATCGCTGGAAAACTCGACTGTTTACTGTGTTCCAACTTACGTTCAGATTATTTAAAGCTCACTGGCTTTTTCCTGTATGTGGAGCTGTTACCTATTTGATTGAACCAATAATAATCCCGCTATTGTAATATTTGATGACTACTAATGGTCGGCAGACAGCTGCATTGTGTCACACGTGTATCACCCCAACACACATGTGGCGAGAAACTACAGCGTTTTGAAGGGTACGTTGCCACAAAAAGTTTTCGCGATATTCAACCATTTATAATAATGGTACAAAGGTTCATAGGTAGGGATGGGAAAATTTCGCTAATTTAATGACCTGCATGTTAGATTCGAATATCCTATACATACTCAAGTCCCGACCATTTGTCAACTAGCTGCTACTTAGTGAAATACCAGACAATGCGCGAATATACAGGGCTTTAATATGAGTAGTAGAATGGATTCTAGCCTGCAGGCCATTGGATTAGTGAACTTTTCCCATCTCTGTTCATAGGCAATGACTACATGGAGTAACGGCTAGTAAAGTCTGGCCTGGTTCCAATAAATTACACAACATATGCATGTCTGTATACACATGCCAGATAATTCGCGGATACGAAATGCAACATTTGTTTTAACGACCATAACTTGATACTCTTTGGCAAAAAGTCACCAGGCTCGTAATCTACGAGGCAGGTCAGAAATACTAGCGATCCGGAATATAGGGCAGGTTAACTCGCACTTCCATATCATTTTCCTCGTAAACATAGGGTCTGATGACTTTTCTCTAAATTGTATTGTCCTCTTAATTTTGGTCACAGATTCACCTGGCACAGTTCGTATCCTAGAATTACATGACAGTGTGTATATGACACAGCACAAGCATCTGTATTCCTAGCTATTCTATGGCACATCCCAGTTTGAGGGATGGAGCGCATCATACCCCTGTCGACGGAACTGCTTGATAACTGCTTCGCGAAGAGTGCGAGAGCTTAATAAATCTCCACCACCCCTTCACTATCCCCTCCACTCTGGATAACTTCAACTTCCCCCTTGCTCCCCCCTCACCCACCGGCACCTTCCCTTGGGCAACAGAAACTGTTCAACTTGAGGATCGTCTGAATGGAACCGCACACTTAAGTTTAATCGCCTTCTGCCGCCATTGTGCGAGTCCCCCCCCACCACCACTCCTGCACCACTACACTACGCGATGAAACTTTGGCTCCCGCATAGTTCCTGATAGCGACTCTGCCGCCCCTCCTTTCTCTCCTATTCTTCCCCCTCCACTCGCCTAACCCTCCCCTCCTTCTCTCGTCTTCCCCTCGCCGGCCGTAAACACATTGGTCCTCTAATACTTTTCAACGTCGTAGCTACTTCCCGCCAGATTTACCGCGAGTTCCCGGGTCTCAATAACCAGGTCGCTTTCCTCCCACCACCCACCAGACCCGTGTTCCTAACTTTGTCTGCGGCCAGCAACTTCTGGCGCAACTTCCGTCGCGTAATTCATCTCCGCGCGTCGTCGCCTAGGATTTAACAAGACGTTTACTTCGACCGGATTGCAGTGGCGCACTTTAAAAAAAATTTTTATCAGGCGTTGATTTACACTATAAAGTTTTTTTTTCCCGGCACCTTCACAAAACACAGACTTATAAAATTGTTTTCTGAATACAAACAATATATTTCTATATATATGTATATATACCGATATCTTACTTATCTCACTAGTTCTGTTCTGACTTGCATGTTACAGTTGCAGGTTAAGAGTCCCGAGAAGTCCAGAAATGATTCTAAGTTTACTTGACGTAACTTACTAAAGTAATACCTGGTCATAGAGCGCAACAGTGGACTTTGTCCGTGCAGTGTTGCCACATTGTACATGTGAAATGTACTTTTTGCCATTTACATTTTCTTTCGTTTCCAATCTAGCCATGATTTTCTTGCATGGTGTGATGTATATATATATATATATATATATATATATATATATATATGAAGACTCCGCCTCTCAGCGTACCTTGCCGAATATGTGTATATTTGTACGCACATGTATGTGTATATATATATATACACATGTATGTGTGTGTATATATATATATATATATATATATATATATATATACATACATACATACGTATGTGTATGTGGTTACGTATTGGGCAAGGTAAGTTGAGGGCTGGAGGTCTTTGATTAAGGTAATGGAAATAACTAAGCAAAACTGAATTTATTTATAGCTGTTTACCCTTCTATTTATGAACGTCACTAACACTAATCACTACAAAATAAATGTATCGGTTAAAGTCACGAGAAAGTTTCAAGTTAATTAAAAACAAAACTTATTATAAATTTATATATAATGAATAAATTTTCAAAGTAATATGTCTCAGTCGTTTATAAAAGCTTTCTGTTTAAAAATGTCTCTCTACTCACTCATAAATGTTGTACCCAACGTTCTAGCTAGCAGCACTCCTTTGGTCCTCATGATGGCCCAGAAAGCCCTCGTCGACACTATTCTTCGTAACACACAATATCGCCGAATGCCCTTGAGTACCAATCACAACCTGTCACTATCACCATGACTCACTCACTCCCACACAAGCTGTACTGCTCGACAAAAACTCTCTCAGCCTGGGGGCGATCTACTGCTCGACAAACATAAGTGTGTCCTCGGAAAATATGTGAACTACAGCCTTCCCTCTCTCGAACATACCGCGTCCTCCTACTCACCTTCGTCTAGCTACACCCCCTCTCCCCCGCAGCCAATAGCGAGCAAGTAGTCTGGCCGCCGAGACAAGCAGTGCGTACAGTCTCGTCAGCCGGAAAGTGGAAACCAGTGTGTAGTTGTCCAGCTCGTGTCGTTTTGCACCTACAATGTATATTATTGCGACATACAAATGCATTGCAGCAAAGTAGCAAACATGGATGTGTCAGGAACGGGTGTTTGTTTGCACCGAGAGGATATAGCGTCATATCAGCAAATATGTATGAAAAACGTGAAAGCAATACATGTTACTTTATAATACATTTTGGTAGAACAAATATACTGCCGACCGCATACCTGTCCCTTTACAGCATGTTCTACAGTCTACAGACGTTGAGCCGTTATAGCATCTCAATTAATTAGTTTTTTTCTTGATATTTCTTGGCCATTATCATCGTATGTAAACAATGATAGTAACGCGTATTTTTGTTTACAAGTGTAATTAATATTTATTTTCCGCTACATAAGTTATATGATAAGGAATGTTGACATGCTATGCTTTTTGTTTACGGTACTTGTATCACTCACATACGTGACATTTTTTGTGATTATTTATGTTATGTGTAGACATGATGGTATATCGCGAAAATGTTTTGTGCCGGCATAGCTTGAAAAACCAGGCATCAAATATTACAACATCGAGATTCTTATTGGCCCAGTCAAATAGGGCAACAGTTCCAAGCACAAGCTAAAGCCAGTAATCTTCTGGTAAGCTGAACGTGTGTTGAAATCTACGCGTAGAACGTTAAACTTGCCAATTCAATAGTTTTTGTTTCTTTTTATTCTGTGAAACATACTTTAAAAAATAAAGAAAAAAATTTCCAGTTACGTCTGTTGGTTACTGAAAAATGAACCATTTTGTAAAAGTAAGCGGTTAAATAGGCTACTTAAGGGCGCGGTATACCGCAATTTTCATCACCATGTTTGTTAATTTTTATATTTGTACCGGTTAATTTTTTTCTTGTTTTAGACACAAAATGTTACCAAGTTTTCCCCTTTTGAAGATTTTTTATTTCGCGTTGTTTTTGCGCAATGGCTCGTTAAAGTCAATATTTGCATGTTTTCGCTTTGTAAGGACGACACTTAAACCAACTCACTTACCAAACTGAAAAAATTAAGTGAATAACGATGTTGTATGCTACACATTAAGCTACGTTTAACCACAAAATAAAAAATTTTTGTATTAAAAAAATAAAGAATTTTTCAAATTTTTATTTTACGTTTTAGCATTTTTATTTAAATGCAAAAAAAAAAAAAATCTTAGTATTTATGGAAGTGACATTGTATCCTGCAACGTCTTTATCCACTGTGAATTTTTTTTCAGTCTGGTATATCAGTTGGTATTAGCGTAGGCCTTAAAACGGAAACATGCAAATTTTGACTTTAACAAGCTATCACGAGAAAACTATGAGAGATAAAAAAAAATTTATTCAGAGCAAACGTTTGTCACATTGTGTGTCTTAAATAAGAAAAAAATATGCGGTACAAATAAAAAATGAGAACATGGTGATGAAAATTAAGGACGTGTCGGGGGCAAAGTACAAGGGGAATAAGTACCGCTATTAGTTCCTACCAACCACCAAAACTTTAGTTTTCTCAGTATTATTCCCGGTAAATAACGTCATTTTATGGGTTGCACTGGCCTATTAGACCTACTACGCCTACATGTGGTCACTTACAATTTGAACGGAGTGTACGGGGAGGACTACAAAACATTCCCCTCCACCGCCTTTCACACGGCGACCTCTAAACACTAGCGCTTTCACCTCCCCTACCCGGGACTACACTTAGGTTTGTCGAGCAGTACAACATCTGGGAATAAACTGTCTATTCATTCAGGCTGTACACAACAAACAGATAGCTGAGGCACACTGAACAGAGCCATGACATGACATGTATAAAAAACACATTGATTAGTTTTTTTTTTTTGTAATTTTAAATATCTATTTTTTTTAAAAACTTAGGTGTTTTATATTTTTAATTTATATGTTTTTAAAATACAAAAAAAAAATATATGGTTTGTAAACTTTTAGTGTCATAGTTCATGGAACTTTTCCTCGGTGTATTTTTTTTTTTTATTTTGGTAAGTAAGTTGGTTTTCCTTTGATGCATAAAACAATTTTTTGTAAATTTTAACTTTAATATGTAGGGAACCCTGATTTACGCGAAAAGAATTTTGCCTCAGTTTGTTTCAGTGCCTTACGTACACTTCTGCTTCATGGTTATTGGCAGCGTGTCTATGTGAAGAGCCGTATGTCATTTGACTGAGCCAATTTCAATAACGTTCCTGCAACAACACACGTCTGTAATTTGCCGGTAGAATCCCAAGGCTCGTGAAAGTTAAAATATCCAATCTCTGACCACGAAGCAGAACTGCAGATGTGCTCGTAAGGCATCGAAATAAACTGGGGCAAATTTCTCCTCATGAAAAACAGGGGTCCCTAATAATATGGTATAATTAGAGATGATGGTATAGCGCGATAATGTTGTGTTCTAACATACCCTTGAAAACACTGTAGTTGATTGCGACATGTTGGGTTGTATATGTCTGACACAACGTAGCTTTCTGCAGACCAATAATAGGCATCACATATTACAATACTGGGATTCTTATTGGCTCAGTCAAATAGGGGAACAGTTCCAAGTGCCAGCTAAAGCCAGTCATCTTTTCGTAAGCTGAACGTACGTTGAAATCCAACAAACCGTTAAGTTTTCCCGCGATAAACCATCATCTCTATAGGTTTAATACAAAACTATGAAAGCAAAAAGAAATCTTCGTTGCAGTAAAAAAATAGTCATAAAACATGCCTGCAAAACAAACCATATCTCGTACAAATAATTTTTTTAACAATCAAATTTTCAACTCCATCGATATAACATAAATACTGCGCGCTAGTTTATTGTATTATGCTTAAGGGCGATGCGACACTAGGCTCACGTTTCTCGCTAGTTCTTATCGCTGCTTCGCGCTTAGCTCTGCATAGAATAAAACCTGTCCAGGGAGGCGAACACCTTAACAATTAGAACTTGACTTGAAAAGTGTACTCATATAAGAAGACCGTCGTAAAGTCATATATAAAATACGCTATTCGCTGGCGATACCGTTACTTGGGTTTGTAAACAATTACAGCCAATATCATTGACACTGTGTAAAATACGATTTTATTGGTCCCTATGACGTACTAGCGGCACAGCGATTTGAGCGCCGTAAAATGTGGTCTTTCAACAACTTTAAATTAATTTCTAGCTGGGAATATTAATTAACCAGCTGGAGAAAGGTAACATTTGTTGGAATTATTTTATGTGATGGAGCGGTTTTTTTTTTTTTTTTTTTTACATCGGCCTTCCCTCTTCGGTCAGTAATTCCCTTCCCTCCTCCAACCGCTCATTTTTCACTTCTTGTGTGCATCAGTTCCACCAACCCTACCACTCCTCACTCACAAAACTTCACTGGGACACAACCACCTCGGTCACGTGGCTGCGAAGTGTTTTACCATCTGCTCGTTATTGGCATGGAAAATGGGAAAACGGGGAAAGATGGCTGAATAGCTACCGTTTTGCACCGCAACACACGCACACGAACACACACACTGGTGAATTTTCAGTAAGTCACGTGGGAGCTGTAACTGGAGGTTGTGACATCACTGTAAGGTATTTAAACCACCGCCACCACTCTAGACTAATAATATGTACGTATATAGATATTAGCTATATATATATACATATAACCTACATACAGGATGTCCAGAAATAAACTATTAATAAATAAACACACACCCTGAATCCTGGGCTAAATTTAAGACGAAAATGTAAGTGTAAAATGTTGTACTATGACGTTTTACATGCATAACGTGACAACATGGTACTGTATTTAGTCCCCTCTTGCACTCCACAGATATCTTAAGTATCTTACTATAGCCTGTGTCATGTAAGTGTTCTGTATTCTGACAGTTCACTTCTGAGAAACGTGTCTGTACACAGGTTTGCGAAGACCGTGCTTTTCCAGGAAGCCAGGTAGGTTTAAAGCTCCAAACAATGAAACTGTCGGACACAGTTCTCAGAAGAGAAATGTCAAAATACGGACTAGTTACATGAAACAGACCATACTACTGTTATGACCTGCATATTATGAGTGCAAATTAAAATATCGAGCAGTCCAAACATGATTATACGCAAGGGCGACCATAAAAAAAGGGGGGGCAGGGGGGCCTGAGTCCCTCCCTTAACAGGTGTTCCGTAATGTGTTTAGTTTTGTTTTTTAATAAAATGTATAGCAAACTGTTTACAGTTTGGTAAGTTTCATAATCTACGCTGTTTCGTGTTTCGAAATATGCCAGACTATGTCCGTTCCTGTTGACATAAACATATATTGTGATCTTGGCCCGCCTTGCACTCTGTAAGATGGGCGCCCTTGATTCTACGTTTATTTGACGTAACACATAATAGTACCTGGACGAACTGCAGTGTTACGTTGTCACATTTTGCACGTAAAATGTCGTACAACATTTTGCCACTAACATTTTAGTCTCCATTTTATCTCAGGATACGCGTTGTGGTGTACTTCATTATGCGTCTGTTTCTGTACATTCTGTACGTGGCATCTGACTTAAATCGCGTGTAACACGTAAAGAAATTATAAATAATTTTATTTTATCAGAAAAAAACGTGACATTCACACTTCTCTAACCTTGATAAGTCCTTGAATATTAGTTACCGGAAAGTATCTAATAAAATATTTTATGTCCAATCTTTCCATTAACTTTTCTTTGCAGAAGTATCAAGTCAAACTGTCGGAAAAGTTTTAATAATGTTTATAGGTACCGATTTTTAGCGGAAAGAATTTTGCACCAACATCATGTTTCATTGCCTTACGTGTTCATCTGCAGCTGTGCTTCATGGTTATTGTCATGGTCTTTGTAAAGTGACGTCACTCATTCGACTGCGCCAATCTGAATTACGTTACTGTGACACCACACATTAAGTCACGTGGGTAGAACCACAGGACACGTGACAGTCGAATTAACCAATCACTGACCGTGAAGCAGAACTGCAGATGTACACGTAAGACATTGGCACAAACTGTTCCAGATATCTTTTCGCGAAAATCTTGGGTCCTTGTTTGTACGAAGTATGATTTTTATGTATCCAAGACGACGGATGTACAAGCTTAAACAATTGTAGCTGGCTTCCGTAGTGTGATCGGTAACATGCCGGCCTTTGTTGCGAGAGGTCCTGGGTTCTAATCCCGGTACGGGTATGGATATTTGTGTCGTTTTCTTAGCTTTAGTTAGCTTGTAAACCGACTCTCACTAAGCCTGAAAAATGCTTAAAACCTGGGGCTGTTAATAAACCGTCCAAAATAAATAAACTCACCGAACACTAAATAACATCAGTTGAATTTCCTCTGTTTCAATAACTTGTAAGGTTTTTTACTGGTGAATTTGTTGTCAAGGTTGACTGATAAAAAGCGACGTATAAACATATTACAGTAACGTATTGAATAAGTAAGTATATTTACTTAACTGTTTAATAAATACCAATTATACTGTTCCATTTGTAATTTGCAAACCACAGTTTAAATCTGTAACGAAAATATACCAACTGTTTTACATTATCTAAATTCTACACGTAATGAATAGTGTACTACCATTTCCCAAGCAAGTATGCTACAAATTTTTGTTTGCTCATTTTATTTTGAAGTGAATAATGTGTTTTGATAAGTTACACTGAAATGTACAGTAATATGTTCAGTAATATGTTCAGTACACGATAGCAAATATCCTTGTGGTTTGGTTGTTATAAACATCTCAGTCTGTCTCAGTAATGTTCTGTTTCGTTCTGTTGCTCACTACGAAGTTACGTTTCTGTGGAGAATTCATACTTAGAGATGACGGTTTATCGCGGGAAAACTTGACTGTTTGTTGGCTTTCAACGTACTGTCAGCTTATGAAAAGATTACTGGCTTTAGCTTGTACGTGGAGCTGTTACCCTATTTGACTGAGCCAATAAGAATCCCGCTATTGTAATATTTGATGCCTGTTATTGGTCTGCAGACAGGTATGTTGTGTATATCACCCAATCATACACGCCACAAGAAACTACAGTGTTTTCAAGGGTATGTTGGCACAAAACATTTTCGAGCTTTAGCATCGTCCCTAGAGATGATGGTATGTCGCAAAATGTTTTGTGCCAACATACCCTTGAAAACACTGTAGTTTCTTGCCACAACGTAGCTGTCTGCCGACCAATAACAGGCGTTAAGTTGTAGAATATCAGGATTACTATTGGCTCAGTCAAATAGGGTAACAGCTCCACGTACAAGCTAAAGCCAGTAATCTTTTCATAAGCTGACAGTACGTTGAAAGCCAACAAACAGTCAAGTTTTCCCGCGATAAACCGTCATCTCTAATCATCTCTATTCATACTATATCATTAGAGGTACGTAAATATCGCAAATACATTCCAGGTCAGGTTGAACGCCAATTATGTATACGTCATTTTCATGTCTGAGACTTGCTGGCGGCTGTTACGAAACGGGTTTGTCTACTGCAAGCCAGTAGTAAATAAGGAAATAATGCGAAGGACTATCGCTTGCTACCTGCTTTGTACGGTTAAAAGCCAATAGATAATCGATTGTGGGTGGGTGTATAGGACTGACAAGTCTAGGCTGCTACCAGATGAATCCGCGAAATTGACGTACGTCTATATATTATAAACAGTCGATTGAAGAAAACTATGCGCTAAATTAATGCACTTCAGTGGCAAGAAACAAGTACGTAGTTACTTTCACGTCAAATCTGTGTATTTAAGTGGAATAATGGTTAGAGTTGTATGTAATGAGCGGAAAATATGTAGTAAGTTAAATTTCCACTAGTATTACTCAGTGTTATAATTTTAGTGCATGGTCAACTTGAGCTTATGATGTAGTAGCATAACCATATTTTATGTGATATTATACATTTTCTCTACATCTGGATAAAATTAATTTTTCAATGTATGAAAATCTGTGATTTAAGGCCAAGATCTCTTGTTTATACTTTTTAGTGATATTATTTTTTACGCCTAAATGAGAGCATAAAAAAAATCTGTCTGGCAGTTTTGTTTAAATTCGTCTTCTCTATGTTGGCTGTTTTTTTTTTTCAAGGCAGAAAATAATATGGTTTTAGCTAATTATGAAATTAACGAAATTCGTGTTAATTGACTTTTTAGTCGAAACCGTGTAAGTTATTGTTTTGAAAAAAAAATTGCTATCACGGCAAAAAACATTTTAAACAAAACTGTCAAAAAGGTTATTGTTATCTGCTCTCGTTTAAGCTCAATAAAATAATAATTGCAAAAACAGTATAGCAACAAGAGAGCACGGCCTTAGTCAGCAAGATTACTTTGCTTACGCAATCTGTAGGTTTCGACAAATTTCCGATGGAGCAGTTCCAACAAATTGAATAAGTAAAAATCACTGGAAAACTGTGAATGTTCACTGTTTCCAGTTTAGAGCGTGGAGACTGATACGCAGACAAAACGGACGCGAGTCTCCTATATCTGCCACTGCATCAACCGCTTTCCCTTTTGTCACCTTCCCATTGGTCTTCGCACCACACAAGACACGCCTACTGCTGCTCAGATCCTTTATTACTGACAGAACATCAGCCAACCGGGGGCAGGTTGACTAGAACGACCTTACGAAAGCAAACACATGTGGCAACTAGATGCATTCTGGCTAATTCCAGTAGAGTTACAACTGATGTCCTTCTTTACGTGTATATGAGTGTCAACGTAAATTTATGATTATTTTGTTACCCTAATACAAGCTGTACTCTGACCACTTTAAGAGGGAGTGTTAGATAATTTTCTTGTATTTCATTTTTCAAGCCATAACATTTATTCAAATTGTGTTATCAACATTTTCTCTTCTACAGAGCATAGGATATGTTCTTCATGAACTGCTTAACATAAATAATAACGTAATATTTCATTGCTTTTTCATTCACAAACATTACAAGAGAATTGTAGGTTAACTTTCAAGAATGATTACAAGTCCAATACAAGATGAGCATGTAACACTATTAGAAGCTCCAAAATTCATTATAAATATTTTCTTTGCCACAACATTACCACATTTACCAAAAATATTTTAAAATAGAAGTTATTGCAGAAAATCTATAAATAAAATTTAGAATCTAATTCTCCCCCGTAAGGTAACTTGTAAAAAAAAAGGTTCTAAATAACGTTGGACGTTTACCATGCTTTAGCTTGTACTTAAAGCATACGATCTGCTTTGTTACAATGTCAGTTTGGTGACTTCAGTATATATTTGACTATTCCCTTAAAATGTGTAAAGACGATAATATTGATGTTATAAAACAATTTGAGCATATGTACCTTCTTAACACTCTTATACAACGATGCGCTAAATTGACAAATATTTTTTTACAGCGTAGCAACTTGCATCTCTCCACCTGTTAGTGCGCTTGGAATGCATTATGTAAACGCAAGCCGCCATTTTGTCGGCCTAGTCATCATTTGTTACATGATGTGATATTGTTCAAAATCATCCAGCTACTAACTGTAGCAAGTGCATCGTCTACTCGTGTTTGAATTAAAATTTTTCTTATAATACTCAACACGGATATCGCAATTTCAAAGTAATTCAGGCATAAATCAGAAGGAGCTAATTGTTAGCAGAATGATACTAAAATTTTGCCACAGTTAGACGAGAATGATTTTTGAAATCAAGGATGGCCAAAATAATAAAAACAATACATTTTCACAAGAATAAATTCAAACATTACCAGGGCCAATGTTGAAGTCGTTTATTTATTATTTCTCAGCGAAGTAGAATTTGCCCCTTAAATACATCAGCATGTTATAATTGATCTATAAATATTCGTGTAAGAGTTATGGTAATATTACATTTAAAAGAATGAACGATTTTTTTTTATTTTCAGATAATTAATATTGCTCTTTTTTTTTTTTTTTTTTTTATTTTTAGTGCTACACGCCGGATTATTTTGTCTATGCTAATTGTTAGCTGCTAAATATACAAAGCATTTTAGTATCTTGAATATTGCAATGTGTATTTGGGTCTATTTTCTAGTGCAGTTGTAAATGCCATGTTATGTAAATTTGTTCACATTGTTGGAAAAACAAGTTTTACCGGAATATTTAAAAAAAAGTCCGACCAATCATATGATGCAGAAATCTGTGTGAGGGTTTTGCAAAACAATTCGCCATTTATTCGCAGAATATTACTTCGCTAGATTTTGACATGTTTTCGTTACTGAATTGGTAATAATTTGGGCGCAAAAATCTGAAAAACTATACGGTTTATATCTACCAAAGTTAAGGTACAAAAAAGATACAATTTTGACAAAATCACGTAGGGATTCTTCAATATGAAAAATATGTTGCTTTAAGAAAATATTTTCAGAATGACTGTTTAACTATCGGGCATGACATTAAGTGGAGTGACCAGTCAGTCAGTGAGTGTAGTCTAATCACGGCCAATAATTACTTGTGCTGCCACCAAAGTCTCAAAATGTCCATTGCAGTGTAGCCAAAATCAAAAAAGTAATTAACTAATGAATTCAAAATTACAGAATCTGAAAGTCAGTTTATCAATGCAGTTTGCGATGTGTTTGACAAAAGTTAGTTCTAAAAATTTCAGTAGTAGCCAAAAGTCAAAGTTATGCAAAACACTTACTCATTTTCATAAATTTTTATAAAATACAGAAATTTATCCCTTTGTATTTACAGAAATATCTCGAAGTAGCACATATAATTTAATATCAAAATGAATTATCTTGTTTCTATAAGTTAGTTAGGGGTCTCCTATATATTTTTTTTTATTCAGACTACGCCGCAACAGTTATTTTTCGACTTTGATAGGTATGCTAAAACTATGAGACCTTATTTTTTTATTTGGGGAAATTACATTTTATTTTATGTGTAAAAGTTGAACAGTGTTTGGCATAAGTATAAAGTAATGAATTTTTTCGGGTCCAACGTCCTTAATGCTTTATGTCTATGAGTGAAGAAATGAGAAATTATCATTAACTCACAGTTCCAGTAATTCACCAGCAAACATAGTGAAAAATCGTACTTTCTGAAATGAAGCTTGCAAACCAATAGCAATAAGTCGTACATGGAATAGCGTACTCGGGACATATAGAGCCACTTATGTTTGGGGAAAAGATTTTTGCGACATTTCCTTTCAGTGCCTTACGTGCACATCTGTATCTATACTTCGTAATCAGTGATTGGTAGAGACAGGAATAATTTGCGAGTTCACTGACATGTAGGCTAACTTTCAAGAATATATGTGTATTCAAGCAGACATCTGCTCATTATCTGCTCGCTGACACTGTGAAATGGTCCGGCAATTAGTTACATTGATATTATTGACTCATCGACTTCAAGGTGGTGTTAAATGTCAACTGCCAATTGTGAAAGTTCCACGAACTCACATTTGCTGGAATTCTAGCTTGTGTCTGAAATAAAACGCGATTTTTTTCAGGTCTCTAGTGATTGGATGTTTTTAACTCTCATGGTGTTGGGATTCTACCCGCAGCTTACACACATGTGTGTCGGGGTAAACTTACTGTGGTTTGTGCGGTCAAATAGGAGACATACCAGAACTAACTAACCATGAAGCAAAGCTGCCGATGAGTACTTAAGGGCCTCGTCTGCCACGCGCTTAAAGTGCGTTGCAGCGTGTTCCTAAATACGTTTTTTTTTTTTTAAACCAAACTAATCCACATGAGCCCAGTGTGTCAACGAACGAAAAGAAAACACACTTCAAACGATGACGGAAGGGGGGTTGCAAAGCATCACGTCGATTAGAATAATCATTTCGGAGCCCCTCAAGATGGCTCTAAACAGCTTTTTCAACCTGTTGTATCTGAAAAACTACTCACGGGATTCGCGTGAAAATATTCTAGAAACATTCATTGGACTTTGCTTAAAACTTTGCACCAATGAAAAGGTGAGGTCACAAACGAAAGTGTCAGACAGGTGAGTGATCCACGATACCACAGCACGTCGTTTACTGTGTCTAATATATGTCCACAGATTGTAGAGTGTGTGGTAGATAAATAAAGGTAAAAAAACTAAATTTTAAAGCTATAAGTTACGCCTTAAAATATCTATACGAAAAACTACAAAACAGCAATCATATATAATGCTATTAGCAAACTTTATAAGCAAACATTGGCCAAAAATTATGCATTTGTTAAGCCTGATATCTTGAGCAGCAATTAAATGTACGATATTACGGTGTCGGAGATTGTTACTTTGAAATACGTTACTGGAGAGGAAATTTTGCTGAGAATGTTGGCAAAAATTACCAATGAAGTTTTGCTACTTCTCTGATTTTTTTTTTTTTTTGCAAATTGTTTTCGCGAAACGAACAATTTTAAACTGATGCTTGTAGCAGTGAGTTATGTGCCGTGCCTAGAGCTGATGGTATATCGCAAAAATGTTTTGTGCCAACATACCTTTGAAAACACTGTAGTTTCTTGCAACGTATATGATTAGGTAATATACTTCTGACCACGGCCGTAGAAGAACAGGTCTGGACACTCGCCCCTTGTTGTTTGGCTGCAGTTCACCAAGTTACCGAGAATATTGTCTTTTATTGGCGCTGATGTTAGGGCGGTCGGACTAAACTCCGCCCCCTTCCTTTCCACTATGATAAACAATTTATCAAAACGTATTTTTTTTTATCAATTTATGAAATACTTTCTTCGCTCACAAATTTAAGAAAAGGCTCCAGCAATATTTATTTACTTTATAAATTTAACAATGGAAAAAAGTGGACGGAGTTTGAGTCCGACCGCCCGGAAAACAGCGCCAAAAAGTACAACAATCTCGGCAACTTGGCGAACTACAGCCAAACAACAAGGGGGTCAAGCAAAATACATTGTTAGATAGGCGAGTGTCCATACCTGTTCTTCTACGACCGTGCTTCTGACACAACGTAGCTGTCTGCAGACCAGTAACATGCATCAAATATTACAATATCGTGATTCTTATTGGCTCAGTCAAATAGGGTAACAGCTCCAATGGACAAGCTAAAGCCAGTAATCTTCTGGTCAGCTGAACGTGCGTTGAAAGCCAGCAAACAGTCAAGTTATCCCGCGATAAACCATCATCTCCACACACTAAAAAATTGTTTGTAAATTTGCCGTATGTTCATAGTCCTATGCGAGTGCTAAGAAAGTAGGTATGGTAGAATTGTTTACCAGACAACCATGGTAGGAAATCTAAAATTTTTTTTATAAAACAGTCAAATGTATACTGAAGTTACCAGACTTGTGTTGTAACAAGTGTACAAGTTTGTATATTTACAAGACGGAAGTATGGTTACTGTCCCATACTGTGTTTAGGTTAATTACTTCCTAAATATTATAGGAATTTTTTTACAACGTAGCCATGACTAGAGATGGCGATTTATCACGGAATAAGTGGATTGCTCGCTAGGCTACAATTCAATGTTTTCATTTCCGACGCGGTTCTTTCGTTACTGCAGAGTCCCTATTTGACTGGGATGTTACTTATTCTTGTGCCCTACGACTGACGTCTGTGATTCTTCTGAAAACAGCCAAACCCTTGTCACGTAAATATCAACCAATGATACAAGGCGTAGTGTGCTATACACATGTTTGAAGAATACTCTGGCAGAGAAGATTCTCGCTATTTTTCACCGTCTCTAAGCACGCCCTCTGAAGAAAATGAAATGAAAATACTCTACGTACTTCCGCCTTGGGGCAGGGTCACATTGTGTAAGAGAGAAGGCCGGGGTGAAGGTTGGGCCGGCTGATTGACTAGCGAGACATGCCTGTCACCCTCCGGCCTGAGGAATGTATGAGTGAATATGGAGCGGAGACGGAATGAGAGAGGCGGAGGAAACGGGAGCTCTCCGAGAAAACTCGCCGGCCAATGGCAACGTCCGGCACGTACTTCACATGCAAAAAAATCCAGGATCGAACCCGTCGGGGATCGCCTAGGTGGAAAGCAGGAAGTCTGACCGCGGCCCTTCATGTCCTTGAAATAAGTAATTCTGAAGGGTAGAAGCTACGCACGTGGAAGGAAGATATTCGATGAGGGTGGACCAGAGAATGAAAGAAAGATGACTCCCTACCTGCCAGCAGGATCATGGTGAGCCAGGCCGGAAACATCCCCTGAGGGTCGGAGGTGGTCCAGCAAGGGGGATGCTGCGACGGACGTCCTACGCGCGCCTTCACCCGGTACTGACTGAGGGCTGGGCGGACGCCGGGAGGGGAGGGTGACGCCGGAGATAGGGAAGGGGAAGGACGCCTCTGTGCGCGCGCACAACCCACCCCTGTCTTCCCCTCCCCTGGCGAACAGTCACGTCCTGGCGCTTAACAACTCGCCGAGTCCTGAGAACCCTCCCTCTAAGCGACTGTACGTGGCTATATCTGTTAGCGGTCTTCTACCCTTCCTCCCCCACACCCCTGCTTCCCTCAAGACTCACCCCCACAGACATTGGATTTCTTACCCGTCTCGCCGGTTCTCGGACATCCTCGGAACACCGCTGCGAACACATTGCGCTCCGAAATTATTTCTCTCTTTCACTCTAGTCTCCCGGGCTTTTTGTCGCGGTGTATCAGTGGCCTGGAAATTACCGCAAATAAATTTCGGAACAAAATGGATTTTAAACATATGAGAAATTAAATTTATTTTCCAATTTGCTCACGGGTAGAAAAATTTCGAGAATCCTCAAGAATGTGCTGAAATATTAACACAACATTAAGGCAACGGGTTCCTATTCATGCTGTTTTTGCCAGTTAAATTTTTTAAATCCTGAAAGAAAGCAGATATCGCACAACCTTTACATATCAGAGTTGATTTTTTTTGTATCATATAGCCTAATTTTATAAAATCATAAGTTTATATAATGTTGGTTAATAATTGGCATAGTTAAATTTTCTTAAAGTCAATCATTACCAGAATTACAAAAACTTAATATTAAAAAAATAGGATAGGCCTACGTAGTGCTAGTAATTTCCAACATTTATATGTAACGGTTTTGCGATATATAGAGACATGCAAAATTCGGGTTATCATTTGGTAGCAGAATAAACTTCACATCCCTATACATAACAGAGCATAATCTGCGATTCAATTGGCCACGAACTTTTATATGTTGTCATTTACGTGTGTTAAGTCTTTACAGAGATTGGCCTCTCTACCGTGTAAGCATTCTCCGCGGCAAGTCACGACAATACCAGCCAGCTGGAGACGTCGAACGAACCTATAGTCACTTGGAGTCTAGTCAGCTGTCAGAAAATAACGCGAATTTTGCATGTCTCTAGCGATATATATTCACTGACAGGATTTAAAAAATGAAACTTACTAAAATTGCAAAAATAGGAACCTGTGGCCTCAAAACATAATCAATAATTGAAAATACTAAGCTTGCCCAAGGAACGCATTAGAACATTATTTTCATTTCTGTTACCGTGATCTGTTGGCGTCTTACCCATAATTAGAGACGTGTAAAATTCGCGTTATTTTCTATCAGAAGACTGAGCTCCGACGTACTGTACGCTCGTACGACGTCTGCCATTAGCTAAATTTGGTGATGCTCGCAGGAGACATCTTCTGGCCAATAGTAGAAGTCTCCCAGTCCTAGTATGCAGGGCACTCACTGTCAAATGACACCACAGCTATCCAATGAAAACACGAAACATGTTCAAGAACCTATAGGACAGTGAAGGCTAGTATATCACCAAATAATAACGCGAATTTTGCATGTCTCTACCCATAATCCACTACGTGGACAGTAATAGTCAGGTGTTGGGGTTCACGTTGATGCCATGGTTAGGTTAATTCTACCACAGGTTAGAAAGAAAACTGGTTTTCTTGTGGTAGAGTTTGGCACAGGGAAAAATCCTGCAGCGAGTCCCGCTGCTGTCGCTAGCGAATTTAATAAAATACGAGATGATAGTTAAATTAATGTATCCAGGATTTAACTAAGAGAGAAATAATTTGATTTAATTTTGAAGTGAAAATAATATATTTCTGCTTTTTAATTATTAATTTCGTGTGACTTAATATTCATGAAAGCTGTGTTGATTGATCGGTTTACGCCTCTCACCGATACCGGCATTGCAAGCAGCAGAAATTGTCACTTGCCAAACTTCTTTCCAATCTGTAGTATAAATAATGTTAGCCATAGGAAGCCTTCTTCCGCCCTGCATGGCTCTTAATTTGGACTTAAAACCCCTAGGCTTTTTGCGCCTAGCTTTAATGCTATTGTAGGTTAGTATGCATGCAGGTGAATTAATGTGCCATTCTCCTGCTACGATGGTTGACAATGGTGTAGTATCCAGGTTAATCGATAAGGATTCGGCCTAACATGCAAGTACTATTCAACGTACATATGTTTGAAGAAAATGAAACATTTAATGTGTCGTTCGGGTGAGTTACTTTTGCGATTATGTCACTGTTTGTTGAGCATATCCTTGAAGACTCTGAACAAACAGCAAACATGCACGCTTGGACGTATGTAGGCTCTTTCCTTCGCCCGGGGCAAGAATTGTGATTTGCCCCCCTCCCCCCCCTTTTTCTTTCCCACTCCTTTTTTTTTTCTCCAGTCCAATCAACCCAACAGTAATGAACGTATCTTGCATAGGTTGTTTTGTTCTCGCGTAAATAATTGTATAAAATATAAGTAGAAATACATAGAACGTGTACCTACTAGCTACCATTAGCAGTGTTTTAAGTGTGCATTCTAATTATAAGTACCCACCAAGGTGTTCCGGGTTCGATTCCCGGCGGGGTCGGTTCCCGGATTTTCGCATGTGGGAATCGTGCTCGTGCCGGACGATGCCACTGGTCGGCGGGTTTTCTGGGGGATATCTCGTTACCCCCACCCGTTCATTCCGGCGCTGCTTCGAACTCACCTCATGTCACCCCTCACCAGCGGTTAATAAAGGTTAATAAAAATACAAAAATACGAACCTAGTAAAAGTCTAAGTATTGGTAGATAATGTTTATTTTTTACAATCATTTACGTTTAATTTCCAAGTAAAAATTTTCGCCACCATATCCCTGCCCCCTCCCCCCCTTTTTTTTACCAACACCTCTAGATCGTTCTTGTGCACGAAAATACTCTCCGACTGCCGCGCTACCTTGTCACGTGTTCAACCAGCCATTCTCTGTAGTAGCAGCCAATGTACAAGTATCTTGGGACATACTGTATATAGGACTGTAGAATCTAGCTGGCTTGTCATTGAACCCAAGGAAGTTCTGGGTCTCTATCTTTAGGAGAGATGTGAGTGGGTGGTTTTCCCGCCCTTTAAGAGTACCGTGTACCGGTTTCGGATCTCCGCGTTTGACGCGCGGGAACAGCTGAGCAATAAGAGCCATAGTACGACGCTCGACGATAGGCACATGGTCTCTATTCACAGCGCTGAATTGGCGTGCTATGTTTTCATAGAACCCTTATTCCTATGGGACTTTAAGCGACGACACTGTAATTATATTTTACATAGTACGAAGTAAATACCAATGCACGCACCTTATTTTGCTATTTACGGATTCAGGTCGTATTTTCAAGGTTACAGCAGTCTTAAAAAGCCGTTTTTAGCCATTTCCAGAGACCCCAAAATCATGTTACTAACAAGTTTACTGAATTTCCAAACAGGGGCATACGTAGTTTCAAGTGGTTGTTCTTTTAATAGATAACAATAAGAATAAGTTCGGAGGTTTCGCGTAAAGACGTATTCGCGTGACACGCCACAACACCGTCCAACGGCTAAGTACATAGTCCTCTTAACAACGATGTATTAAAAGCCGACGAGGGTGGAATGATGTAAACTGACAACCCAAAGCCATGTACAAGCCAGGATTGGAACTCATGAACTATCCCACCGGCGCCCAACCGACCACGATACGGAGACGGGCCCTTTAAAATAGAAGAACTTTCGAATCGTGTACGTACACATTAAGCGTATCTTTCCTACTCTGAAAATTAATTATAAATTATCAATTATATGTTTTGAAGGTTAGGTAGCACGGAAAATTTGTTTTTAACACCTAATAGTTAGATGCACGAGTATTTCGCGTATTGATTCTAGGTCAGATTGGACGTCAATGATGTATACTTCACTGTCATTACTGTGATAGGACTACAGTTGTTCTGATACACATTTGACGACTGCAAACTAAGGAAATAAATAGTTGCGAACACACGTGGTACCCGCGTGTACGGTTAGAAGCCAATGAATATTTGACTGTAGCCAGTGTGTGTATAGGACTGATAAGTCTAAGCTACTACCAGATGAATACGCGAAATAATCGTGCCTCTACTTATAGTTTAACTAATATGTGCTTAACATCTAGCAGGTTTCAATTCGTGCTAAAATTCGAATACCCTTCACTACTTAATATAATATTATTGCACAGAATACGACTTGGAACACAGCCTTAGATTTTACGTATGTAAACCCAAAACCATCTTATTAATTCCACTTTTGGTTAGCTGAATTGTCACGTCTCCGATCTAGTCAAAGAAAACTTGTCATGTTCTTAGAAGTGTAGTCATTAGATTATAATTAGAGACGAGAAAAATTCGCGCATTCACTGACCTGTAGGATAGCCTTCAAGAATATATGTGCACCAAAGTAAACAGCAGTTGTTCATTAGTAGAGATGGGGAAATTTCGTGAATTCAATGACCTGCATGTTAGATTCAACTTTCCTATGTATACTCAAGCCCCGACTATTTGTCCACTAGCTGCTACTCATAGTGGAACAGCAGACAGTGAACGAATAGACAGGGCTTGAGTATGTATGATATTTGATTCTAACATGCAGGTCATTGAATTCGTGAAATTTCACCGTCTCTATTCATTACACTCTAAATCTGAATTAGTTAATATTCACTGATCCACGCCGACGGATGGATCAGTTTCAACAAACTGAATCAGTGAGAAACCACTGTGAAATCAATGACTATTCACTGATTCCGATAAAGAGCGCCAACATTCCACAAGTTAAGTAGTGAATGTCCACAGATTTTCCAGTAATTTTTCACTGATTAAGTAAGTAAAAATTGTTCTTAACTGGAAAAAACTGTGAATATTCACTGATTCACTTGTGAGATGTTGGCACTCTTAAAAGAAATCAGCGAATATTCACTAATTAAACAGTGACTATTTTCACTGGTAAAAATTGTTGAAACTGCTCTATCCGTCAGCGTGAATTAGTGAATATTCACTAATTCAGATTTAGAGTGTAGCTGCTCGCTGTCACAGTGATACGGGTCTTCATTTTTTATTATTGGCTCAGCGACTTAAACGAGGTGTCAATTAAATAAGTCGAGAACCAATTGTGAAAGTGACTCGAACTTACAGTTGCTGAAATTCTAGCTTGCACCTAAAATAAAACTGGAAATTTTCAGGTCCATTATAGTGACAGGAATATTTCGTGAGTTCAATGACCCGCGTGTAAGAATCAAATATCCTATGCATACTCAAGGCCCGTCTATTCGTTCATTGTCTGTTGTCTGAATGAGTAGCAGGTAATGGACAAATGGCCGGGGCTTGAATATGCATAGGATAGTTGATTATAACGTGCAAGTCATTGCATTTGTGAAATTTTCCTGTCCCTAGTTAATATATTTATTAGGATTTATCTTGTTTCAGATTTTACGTTGACCCTCTAAAACCATGAGATTTCAATTGCTTCCAGCGGTACTTTATATCCAATGCTCTCATACGATGTCATATGGAATAGCCAAGTACGCTTCATATTATTACGTATATATAGAGGCACGAGTAACAGCTTAGACTTCTCATATCTATGCACTCACTGGTGAAAGTCAAATATCCATTGACTTGTAACTGGAACACGTGTAATCATTTAGAGCATGGATTACTAGAGATAGTTTTGGTGCCTTTGTTGTGAAACCTACATCTAGCGATAGGCAAAATATACGAAAACCGCTACAAAATAATTTACGTTGCAACATCCGATTGTAAAGACGTTGACAAATGAGATTTATAGACTACTAAATCTTTTGCAATCAATACACAACAGAAACATTTATATTTATTCTTTAAATTACTGGAAAACGAAAATGCCAAGACAATGCAAACAGAACATGTAAACAAACTCTTATTTTACACGAAAATGAAAGAGGATCGATGGATGCTGGTAATATGCGACAGCGAATCATTCTGCATATGCTTCTTTAAATGTGAGTGATATTTAAATACAATTTGATCACCTCTTTTTAGTAATAATTATGAAACTTGTTTCGCTCGGTGCCCATCAACAGCTGATTAGATCTAGGAATCACTTCACAGCATGGAGAGGAATAGGCAATCAGCTCTCTAGTTGTTATCTATGATTTTAAGTGTTACCACCAGGACTTGTTTTCTTATTTATCACAGGCTTGCAGTTGTCAAATATGTGTCGAAACAGTTGTCGTCTCAACGATCTATATAGTTAACATATAGGGGGCGGAAACGCTTCCAATGCGAAGCCCAATTGGACGGCTGTTTTGACCCCAGAAAACATGGCGAACAGCAGTGTGGCCAATATATGTTGAAAATTCCGTCATATGTTCGCATAAAATCCGTTACTTTATAGCTCCACTATTTTCCCGCTAAACTCAGGGAAAAATGCCAATAATTATTGTAATATATTATACTGTAATAATGTTTAAATTAGCGTAATCGCTCTCTACTCTCGACCGAAAATAAGAGTCCGCCATTTTATCTAGAGTCAAAATACCACGTTCAATTGCGGGCTTCACCTCAGAGCCTTGGAGATTGTTGTTTCCGCCCCTCTATGTTTACTATATAGCTCGTTGTGTCGTCTAATCACAGAAGGAGTAGTGAAGTATGCATTATCGGCACTCAACCTGACCTATAATCTATACGCGAAATAATCTTGCCTCTACAAGGTCGTTATACATTATTAAAATAAGCCAGAGTAAGGCATTAGCTTGAAGTAATATCTTGCGCCTGATTCGAATATAGTCTGCGATATTTCTGAGTCAGAGTTTTAATCGAGAAATATGTCACTGAGGCAAAATGTTTCTTGAAAATACGGGGAAAATTTGTGTACTGGAACTACTCCTTTTAAAAATATTGTCTTTAAAGAAACATGCTATGTCCACGTAAGGAATGGAGGTACACATTATGACATTCATTTGCTGTTTTTGACTTTGACATTTCATAGAAAAAAATTCAAACGTATCACATTTCGTGCCATTAGAATTACTTTACTGCCAGTTTCGACGAAGGATGAGAAAAAAAAATACGTTCCTTTTTCCTGGCTTTCCCTTCGTTCAAATACGAAGGACGGAGGATAAAAGAAACATGGCTACGTCAACTAGCCTCGGGGGCTGGAGACGATATTCCCTTTCCATTCCACGGTATTTTTACTTCACTGAATTCCCGCAAAGTGAGTTTGCATGCCGCGTTGCGAAGTCGCTCTGCGTCTTTGAGCTGCCTCCCCCCTCCACCCGCCCAACCTCTTCACGTGTCTGTAGACGTGTAGCGGCTTTATTACTTATTAACGTGAGCCACTTACGGCCTCAGGGGGTTGTCGTAGTCGAGCTGTGAGGATTGGTACGCCTGCCGTCTGCCGCCATAGAGATCACAACTCTGTGGAGCGTCTACAACCTCTTAGCAGCGAGCGTCTGTCGTGTGTTTGTCTCGGAATGGCATG
>PNEQ01124633.1:69939-98971 GCA_003012365.1 Medauroidea extradentata
CGTACATTTCAATAGTTATCATGTGAAGCCGATCATTTTCGAACATTTTCGAACTGCGCATGCGCAGGACGTTATTTTTCACGAGTCGCCATATTTTGGGTGGCAAAACAATAGCAGAAAGCAATGTAATTATGTAATTTTTTACAAAAATTCGCGCAAATTTTCTTTTTGAATCGTACACAACAGTTTACAATTGCTTCAGAAATATAAAAAAAAACCTAATTAGCTCTCGCTGTGTGTATGTACTTTACAAACTTGATGAATTTAAATAAAAGTTTCTTACCTGTTAAAAGATAATCCTCCGCAACGATCGAATATGTTTGTAAGGCCCAGAACTGCACAAACTTTCACCATAATGTGTAGTTAACAAAAAACTAAAACATTTTCATTCAGCTCAATGCTATATTTACATGTTTTTGCCACCACTAGCTCTATCCTTGTCTTTAAACGTCGTCTGTTGACCGGCTTCATGGGCATGACCTTAGAGTAAATATATATTACCTCTATGGGCATGACGGTGCCATGGTCTATGAATGAAAGGTCTTGACACGGAGAAGTAAAATGTGACTCCTTTTTGTCGCCGGTAGTTTCACTAGCTACCGCAGCGCTAGTAGTCTTTTATTGGAAGATTTGTCTTGTTTTGTATTTAGCTTAGACACATTTCACAGCTTGAGACGTGCAGTCGTTACTGGAATTGTCTGTTTTATGGAACGAAAAAAATTAAAGTCCATAGAACGTATATGCAATTTATATTGGGAAACATTTTTGGCCATAAAATTTAGTTTTTCATTGTAGAAATATGTAGCCAGGAAGTAGGTGTTGACTATGCAAAACTGTCGATACTTTTTATTATTTTCTCACAAATAAAATATATTTATTTTTGTCATGTTCCAAGTTATCAGTGTTTTAAGTTAGTGTGTGTGTGTGTGTTGTGTGTCGGGAGGTGATTTTTTATGAAAAATCAAATGGAAAATATACGGGACACTTTGTACCTAAAACTTATATTAAGTGTGGTATGAGTCCTTCTTAATCATGGAAAATTTTATGTGTATTTTTTGTAAAATAATGGAAATGAATAAGCGTTTAGTGATGACAAGTTGAGCATTGTTTTATACCACCGGACCCTGAAATACACATTAGAATCACGTCAGTATCTTGCACCCTAATACAAAATACTAGGGTGGCTACCCCTTTTATTACATGCCACGTTTCTACCATCAGGCATTACGAACTTTTAATACGGTTTTCTACTAGAGAAGCACGTCAGAAGTAAAAAGCTCGCCTCGTTGTAAATACGTAGGATCAACCGTTTTCGTGTAAATTTCGTAGAAACAGGTTATTCCTGAGGCGGATATAGAAAGTTTGATACAGAAAGCCCAAGGTCCAGGTCAAATAGGGAGGGCTGTAGACGCCTCCAAAGTTAGAGAAAAAATTACAAATAATTGTGATATTTTGAAAACGGCTTGCTTGGCAGAAACCGTTTTATGGTTACCAATAAGTCACCTAAATCAATTATAACGTGAGGGATTTGTATATTTAACACACCCCAATCATGTTTAAGTGGGGTGGCACCACTCTTAAAAATAAAAAGGACGTGACAATAAAAATGTGATATTTGGGACCAAAAATAATACAACGTCGGTAAAATTAGAAAAAGCAATGTCTATTGTGAAAACGGTCTAAATCTCGTCCTTTAAGGGCGTTCCATAAGGTAAAAAAAAAAAAGATTTTATATGATTTTATACTTGTATGAAACAGTGTTAGTTTTGTAGAATTTACTTGGCAGTACATAACCCTCTTACCAAAAAAAATGTTAGCTCGGACAGTTTCTCCATAATGGCATTTCAAAATCCAAATTTGTATGTTTTTAGTTCATACACCCCCAAAAACAAATCAATCTAATGAAATGAAACAATTCACAGTTAAAGTACATCTCACTGGCTAGGTCATTAAATCTATAGAATCCCATTCAAACAATGGTTTGTGTACTTAAAAAATTTGTGAAATTTAATTTTTTTGCGACATTTATAATTTTTTTAAAATACAAGACTATTTCGTATTGAGTTTTTAGGTACTTAAAACCCAAGGCCGTGACATGTACTTTGTGTTTGAATTACTTAGTTTCATTATGTTGGTTACTTTTCGAGGGGTGTATTTTGACTTTGAAATGCCACTGTGGGAAAATTGGCCGAGCTATTTTTTTTTGTAAAAGGATATTGTACTGCCAGGTAACGTCTGCAAAACTAAAACTGTTTCACACACACATGAAATAATGATTTTTTACCTTCTCGAGCGTCCGTAAGAGTGCGTGGTAGATAAATAAACGCTGAAAACATAAATTGATTTCTACGCTTTTTTCGAAGCTAATATTGATAAAATACTCATTGACAATCCTAGATAATGGTATTTGCCAACTTTATAAGTAAATATTTATCCAGAATTCCTAATTCGTTACGCGTAATTTCTTGCGCCGCAGTTAAATTCACGAGGTTCCGGCGTCAAAGATTGTGCCTCAGAAGTTAGTAACACTGGAAACAATTTTGTTTGAAACGTTGGCTAAAACTATTGTCTTAGATTGCTATTGTTTAATTTTCGCAAATAGGCATCAAGAAACCTACAGGTTTATATTAATGCTTTTAGCTTTGAATTATGTACCACGCCCTGTTAAGGTTGTTCAAGTGGGGAAAAACCATAATTTTATATTTGTATGAAATAGTGTTAGTTTTGTAGACATTACTTAAGAGTACATTAACCTCTAATGAAAAAAAAACACCTCTTACCCAGTTTTCTCGTAATGGCACTTCAAAGTAAAAATTTGCATATTATTACTTCATACAAAACTTGAAAACCAGAAAATATAATGAAATGGAAAAAATCACATCAAAACTACGTGGCACGGACTACGGCTTGAAGCATATAAAAACCCAATAAAATATTTTTGTGTTTAAAATATATTTCTAAAATTAACCAAAAAATGTTAAAATTTTTAAATTTTTTGTTAAACATAAACACTTTTTGTAATGTGTTTTATATGCTACACTGCATAGACAATGACACGTAGTTTAGATATGATTTTTTCTATTCCATTATGTTAACTGGTTTTCAAGTTTTGTATGAAATAAAAATACGCAAATTTTGACTTTGAACTACCATTATGGGAAAACTAGCTGAGCTAATTTTTTTTTTCGTTAGAAGTATATGTTCTCTCAAGTAATGTGTATAAAACTAACACTGTTTCATACAAATATAAAATTGTAATTTTGCCCCACTTAAACAACCTTAAGGATAATCATTAAATGTTTTATTGTTTAAGTATTTTTAATATTTGTGGACGAGATATGGTTTTTTTTTGTTTAGCGTTCCTAGTTTCCGTACAGTAGATTATAGAAGCAAGGAAAATCAACTTACTGAAACAAAATAATAAACTCTAAAGAATTGTGTCGCGGATAACGTCAAGATATATGAAAAAAAAAACCGCTTGGATTTTTTTATTTAAAAAATGATATTCAGAATATGAGGTTAACTGCCAAATTTATGTAATTGTTTAGTTGAAAAATAAAATCATTGCGTTTTTTATATATTTATCTTGACGTAGCACTCGACACTGTTGGTCAGTGTGAAATATTTTATCTCTCATGTACTGGCAATTAACAACACTTTTTAAATTTCCAAATATATAATGTTTGCACACTTTGCAGACACAATATGCGACGCTATAGCCTACGTTTGCAACTGTACGGTTGGTGGACAAGTTATTTCGTGACAGACGTACCGTTAAACGTACCAGTTTCTTGGTACACTTACCAACAGAGTCGCCTCTACAAGGGAAGGCGTCATTGGCCACGGGACCCGTATTCTATGGGATCTCACTTTTTGGAATAAAAACATAAAATAATTATAATCTGGAATGAGTGGGATTTAATAAATCTCCAATTAAACCGCATTGGTAGCTGTGAAATAAATATTTCAAGTGTAAAGGACATGTAAAGACCACGACCTTGATGTTCAGTACTGCCAAGGTCAGAGCTATAACAATGCAGCTAACATGTCAGTAAATCAGACCACTGCATTTAAAAAGAATGAAAGCCTTCGATTTTTGCTGCCTCGGAGCTCACAGTATTTATACATGTACGATTCTTGTTTGCGAAAATACTAAATCCTTATATAAAGAGTAACTTAATTAATACGGTTAAAATAAGCCAAATTGTTATTAAGATAGTACAAAATGTGTTTCTATGGAAACAGGTGAAGAGGAATGTTAAGATAAAGTTTTATCATATGTTTTAAAGACTAGCTTTATGTTAAAGAAATTTTAATATTTGCTTTAAAGTAAAGTTTTGTGAAAGAAAACTTGTATAAGAAAAATTTACTTGCAAAAAACATTTCTAAAAAGTTTTTTTGTCAATAAGACGTTTTCACTATGAGTACAGCTGATTATTAAGTCGCCCGCCTACTGACCGTGTGTTAGTGTGAGTGAGGCACGGCGCCAAGGGCGATGTTGACTAGCTCATCTGGTGCGGTATCGCCTCTACAGCAAGACACTAGCAGTGGTATCGTAGGTCACTCGCCTGACTGACACTTTCAGTGGTGACCCATCTTTTTATTGGTAGAAAGTTTTAAGCAAAGTCCATTGCGTGTTTCTAGAGAAGTTTTACACGAATACCGTGAGTAGTTTTCCGGGTATAACAGGTTGAAAAAGCTGTTTTTAGCCGTTTTGAGGGGCTCCGAAATGAATTTTCTGATTTACGTGATATTTTTTAAGTACCTTCATCGTCATCGTTTGAAGTGTATTTTCTTTCGCACGTTAAAACAGTGTGCGCATGTGGAATAGTTTCGAAAAAAAAAAGTTTTTACACACACACTGCAGTGAATTTTAAGCACGGGGTAGTCGGCAAACTTAAAGCAGTTTTCGTCCGACAATTTTTTTCTCAGTTATGGTATTTTTATGGAAATATGAGAATCAGAATATCGGCTACACTAAGAAAACACGTTTTTTCCCCTTCGCAAAACATGCCGCATAATAGTCACGTTATTGTGTTCTGCCAGCGTGACTATGTGTTTTTTTTTTGTGATCTTGTCTCCTCTTCTCCCCCCGCTCCCCTTTCTCTCCGGCATGTCTCCTGCCCTCTGCCTCCTATGCCGATGGTCCGTGGCTAGGAAGTGCGATCGCATTCATCATGTCGATGATCGGCGATGTATAATGCAAGAGTAATCGACAGGTTGTTTAATGAAAGGGAAACGAGGCTGGGTGATTGACGATCCTCCAAGGATGCTTCTTGAATCCCGGCTCGTAAGTCACTTTGTGTATTACTTGCCGCCAGCTTACAGCGTTGCCACCTCTGCTACTGGGCAGCCACGCCGAGAATAATGCAATGTTGTAGGAAGCGTACTTGTAACTTGAAAAATACTACTCGACAAACCTAAGAGTGTCCTCGGAAAATATGTGAACTACAGCCGCCCCCATCTCTGACATACCTCACCCTCCTACTCTCCTGTGTCCCGCTACACCCTACCAGCCAATAGCGAGCAAGAAGTCTGGCCGTCACGACAAGCACTGCGTATAGTCAGGTCAGCCGGAAAGTGACAACCATTGTGTAGTTGTTGTCCAACCTTTATTTCATGGGTTGTACAGGCCTATTAGACCTACTACAGATGGTCGCTTACAATATGAACCGAGTGTACATGGTGGGAGGGCTCCTAGATATCCCCCCCCACCCATGTCTTCACACGGCGACCTTGAAACACAAGCGATCTTACCTCCCCTACCCGTGGCTACTCTTAGGTTTCTCGAGCAATATATGCGTGCTTCTGTTCTTGTGACTTGAGTAGTTGGTCGGTGGTACAGGGAGTTTAAGTTGTGTGGGGGATCGTAATTATGGCTGTGTTTCAAATAGCCCAGAGAGCACTCTCTTACACCCTCTTGACGTCACTCTGCTGTCCCAAATTCGAGGGTGAGTAAGCCAGAGTGAGTGACGATGCTCCCTAGCTGCACCCTCTCGTCCACTCTGCGAGAAGCCATCTTTGTTTTCATTCAAAATTAAGAGAAACATGACGTTTCTGTGCACTGCATAGTTTTATAAGTGTCAAGGGAAAGGCTAGTTTTTCATGTTAAAGGGCGTTCACGTGGCAAAAATTCAAAATTTTATATTTGCTTGGCACTAGTTTTACAGACGTTACTTGTAACTACATATTCCACTAGTAGAAATTTTTTAGCTCTCATAGTTTTTCCCATAGCGGCATGTCAAAGTCAGAATTTACCAGTTACGGGAACATGCTAATAAGAAAAACAAGCTTCATTGAAACTAGATAGTATGTGTCATTTGCGAAAATATTTAAAACCACACTACTAAGTCCCTTTGTATTTTTTAAAAAAATGGCCACATATAAAGAAAATTATCGTTAGTTTTAGATTTTTTTTAAAATTATAAAGGAACTGCATTGTATTATTTTTAATCTTTTAGCACACGTAAACACAGTTAATGTTGAATTATATGCAGTATCGGTTAGTGATATTAAATGTATAATAACGCATCAGGTGAATATTGGGCTAAGTTGAAGACGAAAACGTAGTTGGCAAAACGCCGTAACACTAAAATACATGCACACATTGGCAAAACTGCACTGCGCTCTCGACCCGGTATTATTTTATGTATGTTACGTCAAGTAAACATAGAATCATGTTTGGATAGCTCGGTATTTTAACCTGGACACTCGCCTATCTACCAATGTATTTTGCTTGACCCCCTTGTTGTTTGCCCAAGTTACCGAGAATGTTGTAATTTTTGGCGCTGTAGTCCGGGCGGTCGGACTCAAACTCCGCCCACTTTTTTTCCATTATTAACATTATAAAGTATATAAAGATTTCCGTAGCCATGATTTAAAATTGTGAGTGAAGGAAGTATTTCATAAATTGATAAATAATACGTTTTCATAAATTGTTTATCTTAGTAGGGGGGGGGGAAGTGGGCGGAGTTTGAGCTGGACCGGCCAGATTACAGAGCCAAAAACGTATAGCATTATCGGCAACTTGGTGAACTGCAGCCAAACAACAAGGGTGTCAAGTTTCCAGGCGAGTGTACAGACCTGTTCTTCTACGGCCGTGGTGTGTACATAATATGCAGGTCAGAACGGCAGTAGTGAGATAAGTAAGATATCTGCGGAGCGCAATATTGGACTAATTGCGGTGCTACGTTGCCACGTAGTACGCGTAAGATGTATTCGTACAACATTTTGACGCAGATTCTCATGCAATTTAGCCCAAGAAGTTGCGTGAGGTGCTTATTGTTGGGTTGCTGGTCAACCTGTATGTATATCAGTACACGGGGAAAAAAACATTTATTGGTATTTACCCTGCAATATTTATTTTGTGGTCATCACAAAAATGTTTTGCAGTTACTACAAAATAATTTTGCAGGGAAGACTTTCTACAAAATATTTCTCTCGGTGTAGGCATGCGATTGCAATAAAACTTTGGTGAGTGGTTGCCCATAGACTAACAAAAGCTTCTGTAAATAATAATTAGAGACATGAACTTTTCGCGAAAAGAAATTTGCCTCACTTTGTGTCAGTGACTTGTGTGCACGTCTGCAGACTTGCTTCACGGTCAGAGATTGGATGTTTTGACATTCGTGTGTCGTGGGGTTTTACACGTAAATCACAGACGCGTGGCGTTACAGTAACCTTATTGTGATTGGTACAGTCAAATGAGAAACGTCACAGTTCAAAGGCACGCTGCCAATATCTATGAAGCAGAACTGCAGACATGCACATAAGGTACTGGAACAAAGTGGGACAAAATTCTTTTCGCGAAAAGTTCATGTCTCTAATAATAATCTATGTATGCAGACAAAGGGATGTCAGAATGTATATAACACAATCTTAATTTACTAGTTTAAAAATACTATTTTTATAAGATATTGAAAACAGAAACCCACAACACTAAATATATGATCACATTAAATTGAAAAGCACGCGAGCGAAGTCGTGGGCAACATCAAGTAACAAATATTTGTTGTTCATGTATGCGGGGAAGCGTGTCTGCAATATCCGCGCTGCATTTCGCCGAGCCAGAGTAAATAATATCGTGTTTGTGATAGAGTGATGAGGGAGCAGCGATACACATATCTCGCCCACACACGCCCGTATATACACAAGCGAGCAAGAATGTTATATTCTATGCGTTCCACATTTATTAAACCTTCGGCTGGGAAACACGAACTTTTTTTTACCCAATAAATTCACGGGAACAAAATAAAATATTTTTTTATTCAAATCTCCGGTTTGAATGCCGCATCGATGCAATAAAGGATTCTCTACTGATAACAATTTTTACATTTATTTTTGTACAGTTACAATACTGAAGCTCGTAAAATTTAAAGGTGCAGTTGAACCCACTCGTTTGCAATGCAATAGACGGTTTTTTTTCTAAATTTTGTACGTTTTGTTTTAACCATGCAGCAAAGAAATTGAGTTTGTACTCGAAGGGAAACACAGTAAAAGTAGCAGAGAAAAATAATTCATGTGTAAAGCCACTAATTTTATGTGAAAAATATGTTGCAGGTATAGTCTCATTCATTGCTTAGAGATGACGGTTTATCGCGGGAAAGCTTGACTGCTGGGTTTCAACGTTACGAGAAAATTACTGGCTCTCGTTTGTACTTGAACCTGCTACCTTATTTGACTGAGCCAGTAAGAATCCTTCTATTGTGATATTAAATTTTCCACACGTGCGTATCGAAGCGTTAAGAAAGTATGTATGGTAGAATTGTTTCCTAGACATCCATAGTAGCAGTCATAAAATTTTTTATATAACAGTCATATGTATACTGAAGTTACTATACTTGTATTGTAACAACTGCAAAAGTTTGCATATTTACAAGGCGGTAGTATGGTAACTATCCCATACTGTGTTTAGGTTAATTACTACCTGAACATTTTAGGAAGTTTTTTACAGTGTAGTTTCTCGCGACATGTATGACTAGGTGATATACAACCTGACGCTCCACAGTTGTCTGAAGACTAACAACAGGCACCAATAGAGTTAGGACATTTCGCGAAAATATTTTTGCAACACTTTGTTTCAGTGTCTTACGCGCACCTGCATCTCTGCTTTGTGATCAGTGATTGGTAGAGACATGCAAAATTCGCGGTTATCATTTGGTAGCAGACTAAACTTCACTTTCCTATACATTACAGAGCATAACCTGCGATTCAATTGGCCACGAACTTTTATGTGTTGTCATTGACGTGTGTTACGTCTTTACAGAGATTGGCCTCTCTACCGTGTAAGTATTCTCCGCGGCAAGTCACGACAATATCGGCCAGCGGGAGACGTCTAACGAACCTATAGTCACTTGGAGCCTAGTCAGCTGTCAGAAAATAACGCGAATTTTGCATGTCTCTAGTGATTGGCTGCCGTAACACCCAGCGTCGTGAGGTTAAACTCGCAAATCACAGACGTGACGTGACGCAGTTATCCGTGTACTGATTGGCACAGTCAAATGGATAACAACTCTGCACAAAAACACTCTGTCAATAGCCCTGAGGTTGAGCTGCAGGTGTGCACGTAAGGCACGGAAACAAAGTGGGGCAAAAATCTTTTCACCAAAAATTCCCGTCCCTAGGCATCAAGTATTACAATAGGATTCCTGACTCGATTTAATTGCTTGGACATAATCCATTGCTGAATAAATTACTGTCAAAAGAAAACTAAAAATAAGATAAGGAAACAGGAAACATAAATAAGCAGAGTATGCTTTAGTCATCAGGATACATAACATGAAATTCCAAAACTGGAATCGGGTCAGATAATACATAGTGTCTGTTATCTACTACGTTTTTGTTTCGTCTCATTGTTGTGTCGCATGTCAACTTACGTTTCTTTTTATATTTTTGTTATTTCTTTTATTTTTGTTTGTTCCGTGTATTATTTGACCCGATTCCAGTTTTGGAATTTCATGTTTTGTATGTATCCTGATGACTAAAGCATACTCTGCTTATTGATGTCTTCTTATCTTATTTTTAGTTTTCTTTTGACAGTCATTTATTCAGCAATGGAGTGTGTCCAAGTAAATAAATCCAGTCATGAACTCCCATTGCACAGTTCTTTCAAAGATCAATAGTGTTCCTATTGGCTAAGTCAAACAGGGTAGCTGCTCCACGAACAGGGAAAAGCCAGTGAGCTTTCGATAAGCTGAACCCACGTTGAAACCCAGCAAAGAGTCAAATTTTCCCGCGATAAATCACCGTATCTAATAATAAGGTTGCTGCGACACCACAAGTCTGTGATTAGCGGATAGATTCCCCAAGACGCTGTAAATTAAAAACACCCAATCACTGGCCACGAAGCAGGGCTGCACATTTGTATACTAGACATAATTATTGTCACCAATATTCAGTCGCTCTACTCTTGTGTAGAGACCTGAACAATTCGCAGGTTCAATGTCTTGTAGGTCAGCCTCAAATAATATCTGTGTATTCAAGAAGACAGCAGCTGTTCATTAGCTGTTCGCTTCCACAGTGAAATGGACATGCGTTAGTTAATTGTTTGTTATTGGTAGGGACCCCTGTTTTTCGCGAAAATAAATTTGCCTCACTTTGTTTCGGTGCCTTACGTACTCATCTGCAGTTCTGCTTCGTGGTCAGTCATTGGATATTTTAGCTCTCACAAGCCTTGGGCTTCTTCCGGCAAATCACAGACGTGTGGCGTTGAATGAATGTTATTGTAATTGGCTTGGTCAAATGAGGTACGACTCTTCGCATAGACACGCTGCCAATAACTGTGAAGCAGAATTGCAGATGTACACGTGAGCGACTGAAACAAACTGGGGCAATTTTTTTTTTTTTCGCGAAAAACAAGTTTCCCTAGTTATTGGCTGAGCTACGAACTTACAGTTGCTGGAATTCTAGCTTGTTCCGAAAAAAAAAAAAAAAACGCGAATTATGCAGGTCTCTACTCATGTGGTATGTGATCCATCATTAATTGTAGGAATTCAAAAGTCATTCTCTATGTTTCTTTTCATTTCTACTCGCGGAATAATGTAACTTCAGCTCTGGGAGTAATTGTGTATCGAAACGGTTTTACGCGAAAATTTGAAATATACCTGTGGTACATTGTAATGTTCCAATGTTTAGCTTGCACGGATATATGTCCCGTGCCCATGCACATTATGACCTACCAGGAGAAAGTATAATTATTTTTCGCGATTTCAGACCAGCATTTATTTGTGGTACGGGCGACGCCAACCATAAAGGCATTTTTACTTACAAGTGAGTGAGAGATTTTGGTTAGCACTTTAACATCGAGGTCTTAAGCGCCGGTGAGGGGTAACACGATGTATGGAGAAGCGCCGAGAATATCCAGCACGATTCCCACACGCGAAAATCTGGGGACCAACCCCGCCGGGAATCGAACCCGGATCACCTTGGTGGGAGGCGAGAGGTCTGACCATTCGGCCACCGCGGCCCCTGTTACTTATACGGTTAGGTAAGTGGGCTTTACGTTATAGACGGTGACACAACTTGGTACAATGGCAGCAGCTGGGAGAGGAGTCGGCCATGGCCTTTGTTAAGAACGCGGTCTACAGCAATTTTCATCGCCATGTTATTATTTTTATATTTGCACCTGATATTTTATTCGTGTTTTAGACACAAAATGTGACAAAATTTTTCTCAAATAAAACTTTTTTGTCTTGCATAGTTTTGCGTAATAACTCAAGGGCGCGGTCTACCGCAATTTTCATCACAATTTTTTTTAAATTTTTTATTTGTACCAGATATTTTTTTTCTTGTTTTAGACATAAAATGTGACTAAATTTGGCTCTTGTAAAATTTTTTTTATCTCTCATACTTTTCGCGTAATGGCTTGTTAAAGTCATATTTTTGCATATTTCCGTTTTAACGACTACACTAAAACCAACAAATATACCAAACTCAAAAAAATCACAGTGGATAAAGATATTACTGGCTACAATGACATGCTCATAAAATTTAAGAATAAAAATTATTTGAATTTTAAAAAATTGCTGAAACTGAAAATAAAAATTTAAAAAGTTCAATAATTAAAAAAAAATACAAATAATGTTTATTCTATAATTTTATGAGCATGTCATTGTAGCCTGCGATGTCTTTATCCATTGTGATTTTTTTCGGTTTGGTATATCAGTTGGTTTTAGTGTAGTCTTACAACGGAAACATGCAAATTTTGACTTCAACAAGCCATTACGCAAAAACTATTAGAAACTAAAAATTTCATAAGACCTAAATTTAGTCACATTTTGTGTACAAAATTAGAAATAAAATATCTGTTATAAATAAAAAATAAAAACAAGGTGATGAAAATTGTTGCAGAGTGCGCCTGGAGGGAATTCGGTTAACAATGCAAAAGCGAAATATGGATGGCCGGAGCCATTGTCACATACAAGGGAATATGTTTTTTCTAACGGAACTATTCCACATGTGTCCATTCTGCAAATGCACAAACAGATAATCATACTTAGGGTGAGTACGGAAAATCATTATTAAGACACCATGCTGTTTAAAAACACAGTTTTAGTGCTCTTCGACATAGCTGAAAACGGCTTTTTCATATTTAACTGTATATACACACAATTCCGAAAAAAATGTGCACTGAACTTTGATACAGATCAGCTGATAGGAATTACTCAACTTGCTTTGAATATCTGCTTAAGAGACTGCGTCACGTGTTTTCCTAAAGTCATGAATTATTGTCAGTTTATTTTCATATAGCCGTTAAATGATAACGATTAATTGTGTATTTATGGATTAAATCATTGCTAGTAGTTTATTAAATTGTGAGATATAATTGTAATAAGTTTTGAATTAACTCAGTTATGGCATGACTACGGTTTAATATTTTGAACACACTGCATGTTATTAAAGGTAATGTAATAACCTATGTCCCAATTAAAATAGATTCAAATATATCTTATCAAATATGGCTACAGGAAGAAGTTGAGAAATAATCAGCATGCTTATTTACAATGGCTATTAAGGCTTCGCCATCTAGTTTCGCTGTGGTTTCGAAAGTATTTTTTTTAACGCAAATTAATACATATATCAAATATTCATTCTTACAGTTTTAACACATATATGTCATCGTTTGTATCTGAATTTTTCTGTTGCAGTACACCAAACTGATTTTTAGAGATTTTTGCCCCTGCAGTATCACATATTTTGTTGTGAAAATAAGCCAAAATGAAGCAAAATATTGTTATTGCTAGCAAGCGGTAAGTTATTAAAAAAATCGCACTGGCAGAAATGTGAATTGTATGACTGTACACAGTCTCAAATTTATTCAAAGCATTTGGTTAAAAAATATTCTTGTTATACGCAATTGTTTGAAATAAATGAAAGATCATGGCCTTAATACTAACATTTAGTGAATGTTATATTCATTTCAGAGCCTCTAAAAGCTTGCTTCCTCTGATCCATAAAGCACGGAAGTGAGTGTTATTGCGTTCGTCCTTTTCCGCACTAACGTCTTAGAACAGAACGTTGAAAATGGAAGAGACCCGTAAAACAAGCCTTTATCTTCAATGTTACAACTTGTGATGATAGGGTCAACACTGAAACTACCACAGGGGCGAGATATTGGCTAGAAGACTTGCACGCCAGTTCAGACTTGCACCTAGAGGCTAGAATGAGTAATGCACGAGCTGTGTCGTCCTAATCACCTCCGTACTTGAAGGGTGTTCAAGTGCGATAAAATCATAATGTTATATTTGTAAACAATTGGGCAGCTTTATAGATATTACTTGAGAGTACATATACCTCTTACGGAAAAAAAAAAATAGTTCATCCAGTTTTTCCATAATGGAATTTCAATGTGAAAATGTGCATATTTTCACTTCGTACAAATCTTGATAGCCAGTAAACACAATGAAATGGTAAAAATCACAACATAACTGCATGTCACGGTCTAAGGCTTGAAGCATACAAAAGTTAGTTAATTTTTTTTTGTATTTAAAAAAAATCGTTAAAAGTAACAAAAAGTTATAAATATTTTGAAAAAAAAGTAAGTACCTTTTTTTAAAAAAAAAAAAGTCTTTATATGCTTGAAGCCATAGATAGTGAAATTTAGTTTTTTTTTTTTTTTTTTTTTTTTTTTTTTTTTTTTTTTTTTTTTTTTTTTTTTTTTTTTTTTTTTTTTTTTTTTTTTTTTTTTTTTTTTCGTTTTATTACGTTTAGTAGTATTCCAGTTTAATTTGAAGTAAGATTATGCAAACTTTGACTTGGAAGTGCCATTATGGGAAAACTTGCTGAGCTAACTTTTTAATAAAAGGAAATTATGCTCCCAAGTAACGTCTATAAAACTAAAACTATTTCATACAAATATAAAACTGTAATTTTTCCTTACTTGAACACCCTCAAGGCATTGGACGAGAAAATAAAGTCCCCCCAGGCGTTGACCTTAAGAGGCGGAGATATTCGCCATCTTGAAGGTTTACATTTTATGTCATCAATTTCCTTTTCGGAAAATTTTTTAGAACTTTAACCTAACTGTCGTATAGAATACATTTTGTTAGAATTTCAGTCATCATAAATCTTGGTATTCCGTTACTGTTGAGTGAGACATTTTGGTCAGCGCTTAACATCGTGGTCTTCAACGCAGGTGAAGGGTGACATGAGGTGAGTATGTAGCAGCACTGGAATGAAAGGGCGGGGCAGTTGGGAGATCTCCGAGAAAACCCGCCATCGAAATCGTCAGGCACGATTCCCACACAAATATATTTGTAAAAGCTGTGCCGGCAAACAAAGATTAGTGATGTCTAAAATTAGATCAATACTTTTTCTATTCGGAAGTTCAGATGAAGTCTTAAACATTTTCCCAAAATTAAAGTTATGACAGAAAATTTAAAAATTGAAGATGTCTCTCTCACTCTTAAGGGCCTTAAAGTGGGAAAAATTATAATTTAATACTTGCATAAAACAGTGTTAGTTTTGTAGACGATACTGCGGAATACATTCCCTGCTTTAAAAAAATAGCTCGGCCAGTTTTCCCATAATGGCATTTCAAAGTCCATATTTGCATGTTTGTAGGTCGTACGCCCCTCGAAAACTAATTAACATAAAGAAACAAAATAATTCACAGTGGTAGTACATGTCCCGGGCTAGGGCTTTAAGCATATAAACACAAATTCAAACAATATTTTGTATTTTTAACAAATGTCTGAATTTGGAAAATTTTTGGTTACTTATAGGAATTTGTTTTATACAACACTATTTTGTATTGGATTTTTATATATGTAAAACCGTAGCTCGAGACATGTACGTTTACTGCAGATATTTTCATATCATTATGTTGATTGGACATTAGAAGGGGGGGGGGGAGTATGAACTAAAAACATGAAAATTCTGACTTTGAAATGCCATTATGGAAAAACTGGCTGAGCTAAAAAAAAAACTTATGAGAGGAAAATGTACTCACAAGTCATATCTACAAAACTAACACCGTTTCATTCAAATATAAAATTACAGTTTTTCCCTCCGGAACGCCCTTAAGGGGCCTGTCTACCAACGTGTTAGGGGCTGTAGAGGTATAAGGGCGACCTTGAAGCGCGCAGCAAATACCGCATCGTCGCAACGAGCCGAACGCTGAACTAGCTTTCAAGATTCCCGCAAGTCAATGTTTGCAATGGAACTTTAAACGTGACCGTATAATTGTACCGGTGGAAAGTCTATATCAAAGTTCATTGTACGTTTATACCCGAGTTTCTCGTACATCAGGATAGTACATTCTGAAGTACGCAAGTCTGAAAAGGCGGTTTGCAGCTGTGTTGTAAGTCTTCAAAATTGTGTTTTTAATAAACATGGTGTCTTTACAATCTCGTTCCGACCATGTCTGAAGGAGTATTTTCGTGAATTGGCACTACTACATGTGAAATATTTTCGTTACAAAAAAAATATTCACGAACACACTGCAACTCATTTCAAGCGCGTGATACGCGGCGCCATGAAATAATTTTCGCCGTGACGTTAAATACGTTAAATGAAAGGTACCGAGGCAATAATTTATCTCGTTGTAGAGCTAGGACATTTAAGTTTGGCCTAAATGATTGGGTTTGGTTACATCGGCCAGTTTGTTTTACGACACGTGTGTGTGTCAGTGGTGGATTTAAGGGGGCTAGGGCCTACCATGTTGAAAGCTCCCCCCTCCCCCAATCGTGTTGAACATTATGTAACCAAAGAAGGTCCAGTCGCATCAAGGAAACTGGAGATTTTGTTCTGTGAGGATTCAAGTTCATTTAATGTGTCCTTCTTGTATGTGTGTTATTTTTAATGTTCTGTAGAGGCCCATTCACATAATCAAATTTTGATTCAATTTTCTTTCAAATTTATTGAATTCAGTTTCTTCAATATCTTGTGACGCCATGCTGACGTCATAGCTAACGCCATTACCGAAGCCAATTTGTCTTACAATTTATTGAATGTCATGAATTTCGTCAAAGAATTTAGTTTCGAACATGTTTGAAATTATTTTTAACAGAAATTATGTTTTCCTAACCTTTTTCCATTAAAATATGTTATATTATGTATGCGAAATATACAATATTAAAAATAACTACGAGCATTATTTATGAGGTAATATATACAAAAATAATTTTAGTAAATTATGTACTGACTAAACCTGCTAAGCTTGTGTCGTGCAGGGTTAGTAGATAATTTTAAATAGTAACATTATTTATTTTGTGCGTCATTTGTTTACAAATTGCATGATAAATTTTCAAGCGGTACCTTCAATGTTTATGATATCAAATCTCTTCAATCGGCGTGCTATTTAATGAATTGAATTCAATATATATTTGATCGTCTGAAATGTCCTTAACAGTATACATCACACTTTTGAGATGACTGGTATTTTTTACCATCCATAAAGTCACGTAAGGGGCCCCCCCCCCCTAAAAAAAATGTCTAAATCCGCCACTGGTGTGTGTGTGCGTGCGTGTGTGCGACGAGGCAGATGACAGATGTGCTGTTGTGCGCGGACGCACGTGAAATATCTCTTCTTCCTTCCTTACTCCCCCTGCCCCTCCCCCTCCCTCCGGCACTTTGTCTGCGAGCACATTTTATGGTCCATTTGTATGTTTTACTATTCTCCACGTGGAGTGAGGGGCTGCGCCTAATCTGCATCTCGCTGATGGGTTCACAGGATAGCATCATGCATCAGCGCCCAGTCACGTGATCCTCCCCATTACATGCTGCATGGAAATGCAACGTTGAAGAAAACCCACTGCAAACAGGGACAGGGAAATGTCGTGGCTGGTAGGACTCACTGTTATTCTGATACTAGGACTGACAGTACAACAGTTTCCTTTACTGCAAAGAGGGATTATGTTTTTAATTTCTGTTTTGTTTGTAGTAAATAAACCATGATTTACAGAATTGAAAATTTTAAAAATATTTTTCGGTATATTAAATGTTTTTTATGACAAATTGCCTTCTTGTTAGGAAAGGAAATAATTTTTATCTGCTTGAATCATGACTTAACAGTCGTTCACAGAGAATATCCAGCGCTGTTATCAAACGCATTTAATCAATTAGACCCATTCATTTTTTTGAACGCACTCGAATTTCACTCGGATCACGTTTTGTTAACTACTCTTGTTGAAGATTTACTTACACCTGCGTGTATATATGTACGTATACATCTGCGTATATATATATATATATATATATACACACTCTCTCTCTGTTATTCATCAGCGCACAGACCAAACCTCTGAACTCAGAAGTATGCCAATTTAACAGTGACTTCCCCTTACGACATAGGCACGAACTAAGGGGCGAAAAAGCTTAAAATGTATTTTCCTGATACCCAGAACATCTCACAAAACTATTGCGGTATTGTTACTTTTGGATGTGGATAGTCGTAAAATGTGATTTCACATCATGTCCTCAACATCTCAAAACACACGATTAGTATAGATGGTGGTTTACCGAAGGGAAACTTGAGTGTTTGCTGGATTTCAACATACGTTGAGCTTATCTGAAGATTACTGGCTTTCTCTTGTACGTGCAGCTGTTGGCCTATTTGACTGAGCCAATAAGAATCACGCTATTGTAATATTTGATGCCTGTTATTGGTCATCACACAGCTACGTTGTGTCAGAAGTATTTCACCGAATCATGTATGTAACAAAAAACTACAGTGTTTTCAAGGGTATGTTGGCACAAAACACGTTCGTGATATACCATCATCTCTAACGGTTAGCTACAGTTTTAGTTTTTTTATTCAAATATCCAACGGAACAAAGTCGCGACTGGGCAGCTGGTTCTGTGTAATACGTTCCGATCACTAAAATGCCCCATTAGAAAGGCGGAACCTTTACAAGAACCCTTAATATGCTCTATTTTATAATCTGATCCCTCGAGAGACTGCAACTTTGTAAATACATTGCGTATTGGTGAAGTACACTCTGTAATGTAGGATATGTCATACATATGATAAAATTTACACTTCACGATCACGGATAGTGTAGATTGTCTTTTAATAGTAAAATGTGAAACATTTTTGGTATTTGAGGGAAAAAAATGATTTTGAAAATTATTCAATAATCATAAATACCTCTGTCAATCAAAATGTTGTAAAAAGAAGATATCATTTAGTCATTTAGGGATTGTTACAACAGACATATAATACCTAAAAAAAAAAAAAAAAATAAAAAAAAAACTAGAAATAAATCATGGATTCACTCCACCTTTGATGTAGACTTCAGAAATATATATACATTAAAGTAGAAACCATCTACTCGTTGGCTCTGCCGGACTACGAATCTTATATTTAAATGTGCATAACTTAGTTGTAATACATTGTGGGTTTCCATTGTCTCTCCATGCTCTTCAATAACGAGTGACATTCCCCAGTTTTAGGGAAGGGTTATTCCCGTTCGCTCATTTCAGCCAGGGTCGAATGTGGATATATTTGAATTTTTACAGGTCAGGGGATTTCCTAAGCGAGCTACAGACTCAATAAATAATTGGCCGCGTGGTTTTATTGCTGCACTGTGGCACGTGTTAACGCAGGCACGGGGGATCCATAGGGCAGGAAGGACAAAGGCGCAGCTCTGATGGAAATGGCGCTGCCGAATTCGCTCGCTTGCCCTGCCTGGGATTTAAACCGCGGACCACAGAACGATCCTGCAAACATCCACCCTTCCTCCCTTTAACCCAGGTCTTCCTTCCCTTTCCTGCCTCATCCGGTGTATAACGCCAGCGAGCTGTTCAAATAAGCTATATCCCGGGCCGAAAATTCCGCGCTCTCTGATCGCCGGCTCCATATATTGCAGCAGTTACAGGAGGGGATTATGGATAACTGTCGGCTTATTGCCTTCCCGGCCAATAACGCGACTAAAATACAGACCAACTTGCAGCAGGATTATCCTCATTCACTGCTGCGTTCGATTCCTAGGCTGCTTGCTACGTACGCATGTCCACATTCGACGGTTGGGAGGACACGTTTCTGATGGAGGCCTCGTCCCATAACACCCCTATTTACCTCCAAAACACACCCCTTCCACTCCTCTACGTGTAGCCATCCAATGGACGACTTGAAATACACACCCCCCTGACGTCACACCGCAGGGGAAAAACAAAGCTTGTTTACAAACATGCTGATTTGTTAGTAGGTAATTGCGGGAAAAAAATTTCGAGCATTCATAGATTTGCACGCAGGGGTAAAAAATATTAGTTTCAATTTCACGGTTAAGATACGCAAATACATCAGATTAATGTTTACCTGAAAATGCGGCTAATTCCAAACAAATAATCAATTTTCTTGACGTACATCTCATCCGGGACATGTGAAGCCAAACAGCTAAATGAAGGTTATGTTTGGTTGCGGTATCCATGGAGATAGGAATTGTTTCCCACACCTGACTGAAGCTCCGCCTCTTTTCAAGTCGTCCATTGATGTGCCGCGCAACACGGTACGGTTTAGATTTCTAACCAACTCCCCTATGAACTATAGACTTGAAAATTTAAATTCATCCTAGCTTTCGTTAAGAAAACCTCACAAAGTGGTTCATGTGACTTGCAGTGCAACAATAAAATTGTTGGTGACTTAAGTGAACTATTCATGCATCAATGAGTGATTACTAGAGGTGATGTATATCACGAAAACAAATTTTGCGCCAACACACCCTTGAAAACACTGCAGTTAATTGCAGCACACATTATTGGGGGATATATGTCTGACTTAAGGCCATGGTATTTAATTTATTTCAAACAATTGCGAATTACTCAAACATTTTATTTATACATTCTTACGATACACAATTTTGCCAGAGCGTTTTTTAAATAGTGTACCATTTGCTAGCAAAAAAATACATCATGCTTCATTTTGGCTTATTTTGACAACAAAATACGTGATATGTCAGGGGCAAAAATCTAAAAATCCGTTTCGTGTACTCAACAGAAAAATTCAGATACAAACGATGATATATAAGTGTTAAAACTGTAAGAAGGAATGTTTGATATATGTATTAATTCGAGTTAAAAAAATTAAAAACCTGCAAAACTAAAGAGCGAGGTCTTAACGTAGCTGCCTGAAGACAATTAACAGGGATCAATAATCACAACAGCGGAAATTTATTTGTTCAGTCAAATCTCCACGCACAAGCGAAAGACAGTAATGTTCTGGTAAGCTGAACGTTTGTTGAAACCCAGCAAAAGATCAAGTTTTCCCGCAGTAAATCATCTGTAGTAATTACTCATTTCATGCGTCCTACATTTTTTCGTTTTAACTCTTACAAGTATTTTCATTAGGAAATTGCTGGCAGAGACCGGAAAAATTCGCTCGCTCTCCGACTTGTAGACTAGCTTCTGAAGAAGTCGTCGTGCTCAAGCGGACAACATAATTTGCTCGTTGGCTACTCGTAGACTCAGTGAAAGCACATTAATGTGTTTGCTTTCAGTTTTTACTTTATTGTTGGCCCAGTACCTTACACAGGATGTCAAATAAGTGTAGAGACATTTGTAAAAATAACAGTTACATTTGTCAGAGGCTTGTACCCAAAAGAAAACTCGAATTTTTCAAGTCCCAAAGTGTTGGATATCAGGCGTCGACAATGTCGATCAAACCATCTCCCACAAGTAGAAAATTAGGTCCAATGCAAGACATTATTACATGTAGAATTGATGGTACCTATATCGCGAAAAAATGTTTGTGCCGTGATACCCTTCAGCACAGTGCAGTTTCTTGCGACAAGTATGATTGGTAGAGACAAACAAAATTCACGTTATCATTTGGTAGCAGACTAAACTTCACTTTCCTATACATAACAGACCATAATCTGTACTTCAATTAGCCACTAACTTTTATGTCTTGTCTTTTCCGTGTGTTACGTCTTTACAGAGATTGGCCTCTCTACCGTGTAAGCATTCTCCGCGGCAAGTCACGACAATATCGGCCAGCGGGAGAAGTCGAACGAACCTATAGTCATTTGGAGTCTAGCCAGCTGTCAGAAAATAACGCGCATTTTGTATGTTTCTAATGATTTGTGATATACGTCTGACACAACGTAGCAATCTCCAGACCAGTAATAGGCAGGAACCTGCAAAATTTGCGTTAATATTAGATAACAGACTATACTTAGCAGTCCTATATAAACAGGATGCGAGACGACACTGGCCGTAGTCTGTGTGTGATGTCTACTAAGAGTGCCCACTTCACAGTAGGTTGGTTGCTCAAATCATCAACATTTAAAGGCGCTGCCTACCTCGGAGCCCTGGTGGAGAAAGAATATGGCTTTACATGTTCAATTTTTTTCAATGGCACTCGGTCACCTTTTGTGATCATGCTTCCGGACAAAAACCATTTACTGCGCCGAGAAAAGGAGAATATTGCTGCGTAAATAAAGTTGCAGAAAAGAAATTATGAATAGCCGTTTTCGCGTGTTTTTTAGGTGTAAAAATGCCTACACGATCCATAGCAATGCACGCGGCAGCGAGACGGACAAAAAAGTCAGTGGTGGCATATATGTAACTTGAACCGTTACTGGGCACGTGGAAAAGCATTCAACCTGTAAAACCCTATGCTTGCTCTCGCCGTGGTTTCAAGGTAGGCAGCGCTCTTAAGAACTACACAAATATATTTTACCCGGCAGACCACGGCATCGTTTACCTGTGGTGGAAGTTGAAAGAGTGTATAACAATTTGTAGTCTAGGCTTGTGGCTAGTAATGATGCGAATTATACATGTCTCTAATAATAGGCATCAAATATTACAATAGCGGGATTCTTATTGGCTCAGTCAAATAGGGCAACAGCTCCACGTTAGAAGCGAGAGCCAGTATTTCTCATAAACTGAACGTATGTTGAAACCCAGCAAACAGTCAAGTTTTCCCGTGATAAACCATCATCTCTAATTATATTATTTCGAGCCAAACCCTTAAGGCTCGGTTACAGTCGCCATACTGAATTTTATTATTTTTCGCTTTTTTTGGAATTCTAAGAAGAAAAATGTTAAATATGTGATTATACCTCAAATTATATTTACATTTCGCTACAGAACAGGCCTTGTGATTTAGCTGTTAACTTATAATTACGTCGCAATGCGTGTGGTAAAATTTTTTTATATTCATAATTTGTCCGACAAGTTGCGACCTGACTATACATTACTAACTAAACTGCCATGTTTGTATTATAGCTCAAGATAAATAGCATTTGCGGTATAGTCACCGATTTAACATTTTTCTCCTCAGAATTCCAAAAAAGCAAAAATAACAAAATTCTGTATGGCGACTGAAACCGAACCTTAAGAGGGATTAGTACATAATTCAACGCTAAACTAATTATTCTATAATTGTAGGTTTCTTGAAGCCAATTTGCGAATCTTAAACTATAGCAATCCTAGGCAATATTTTTAGCCAAAATTTTAAGCAAAATTGCTTCCGGTGTTACCAACTTCTGAGGCACAATCTCTGACGCCGGAACCTCGTGCATTTAACTGCGGCGCAAGAGATCACGCGTAACGAATTAGTAATTCTGGATGAATATTTACTCATAAAGTTGGCAAACATCGTTATCTAGGATTATCATTGAGTGTTCTATCCATGGCTTCGAAAAAAAAGCGTAGAAATCAATTTATGTTTTCAGCGTTTATTTATCTATCACGCACTCTTAAGAAAAACTTCTACGATCATGTTTTGATTATTATCTTTCCTCGATATTTCTGAACGAGATTTCGTATGTGAGCTTGTATGTAATTAATTATTACGTCTTACGAATTCTATGTAATGAAATCAGCCATTTTTTTTTATCTGGTCGTCGAGACGGTAAGCCCAGCCTTCCAGAGTACACACAACGTATATTTGAACGTGATGTCTAACTAGTACGTTTCCAATACTGGTTCCCTGAATTGCCGTATCGATTTGTACGCAGGTGACCTGAAGCGTAAACAAGACCCCAGTTGCTAATATTGTGCCGGTAATTAACGTACAACACCTGTTGGTAAATATAATTACGAACAACCGCTGCAGTTCAACGGTAGGGGCTCACCTCTCGTGAGTTTCCTCAATAGAGACTAAGTATTACATTTGAACATAAAAGTACCCGCCTACCTGGTTGTTAACTGTGTAGTAGCAGGCTAGAATTACATGTTTATTTATGAATCTGTTACTAGACACATGCAAAATTCGCGTTATCATTTGGTAACGGAATAAACTTCACTTTCCTATACATAACAGAGCATAATCTGTAGACGTACAGTCATATGGGGTAACTTTATACCGGTCAGGGTAACTTTGTACCACCAGCAAAGTTTAAAATCAAATTAAGTATTTAACAATTAAAAAATACAACTGTGTTCCGGATGAAATGATTTGTTAATCTTGAAGTTTGCGTAGTGATTAAATACTATAATGCTATTATATAAAATAAAATGCTTGGTGCAATGTTACCCCAAAATGGTACAAAGTTACCCCAAATTACTGTACGTCAATTTCGCGGATTCATCTGGCAATAGCCTAGATTGCTCAGTCCTGTACACGCTCTGGATACAGTCGATTATTCATTGGTAGAGCCGCGATTTTATGGCGGAAAGGATTTTGCAACATTTGGTTTCGATGCGTCATGTGCACATCTGCAGATCTGCTACATCGTCTGTGATTGGATGACTTCGCTCACACTGACCTTGGCAAATTACAGGCGAACGGAGTCACAATAATCTTGTTCTGATTGGTGCAGTCAAATGAGAAACGTGTCTGAACAAAGACACGTTGCCAGTAATCGTGAAACATAACTGCCGATGTGCATGTGAGTCACTGAAACAAAGTGGGGCAAAAATCTTTTCGCGACAAAATCGTGGCCCAATTCATTGGCTTACAACATTACAAGCGATAGCTCTATGAATTATTTCATTATTTACTACTGGCTTGCAGTAGTCAAATGCGTTTCATGACAGCCGCCAACTAATCACACACGTGACTATGAAGTATATACTTTTGGCGACCAACCTGACCTGGAATGTATTTGCGAAATTGATGTACCTCTAATAATCTGCTATTCAATTAGCCACAAACTTGTATGTGTTGTCATAGACGTGTGTTACGTCTTTACACAGATTGGCCTCTCTACCGTGTAAGCATTCTCCGCTGCAAGTCACGACAATATCGGCCAGCGGGATACGTCGAACAAGCCTATAGTCACTTGCAGTCTAGTCAGCTGTCAGAAAATAACGCGAATTTTGCATATCTCTGTTACACGTATTCTCAACTTGCGTACATAAAAAAAACACAAGACATATTATAGCTAGAGACACTGGTAATTCGCGGGAAAAGTTGATTGTTTGCTAGGCTCCAACGTGCTATGTATAACACTGAAGGCTATATTGGCTATAGTTTATATGAAGCACTGTGTCCCTCTTCAACAGACCCAATTACAACTGTACAGTTTTAACACAGAGCGTGTGGGATTTACCAGAAAACTGTTCACTCGTGTCACGATTGAGATACTACAGTTTATTGCAGACTATGTTAAATATTTTCGCGATTTTCCAGTGTCTGAAGGTGACCGTTGATCGCAAAAATGTTTTGTGTCAACATATCCTTGAAAACACTCCAGTTTTATGAAATGTGTATGATTTGGTGATGTACGTCTGACACGACTGTGGACCAATAACATGCATCAGATATTACAATAGCGATATTCTTATTGGCTCAGTCAAATAGGGTAACAGCTCCACGTACAAGAAAAAGCCAATAATCTTCTGGTAAGCTGAGCGTGTGTTGAAACCCAACAAACAGTCAAGTTTTCCCGCGATAAACCGTCATCTCTAATTATAAAATATCTTTGAAGCACTTCTAAAACACGACGTTTTTTTAAAGAAATATTTCCGATACCTCCAACACTGTTCATTGTAGCATCTTCGCATGTTGCTTGTAGATCTCCTGACTTTCAGCTAAACGTATTTTACACCAACTTGCTTCATTGCCTTACATGCACATCTGCAGCTGTGCTTCATGGTTATTTGCAGTGTGTCTTTGTGCTGGGGCGTCACTAATTTGATTGTACCAATAATAATGAGACTACTACGACACCACACGTTTATAATCAGAGGCCAGGAAATTGCGCGAACTCATTTGAGATGACGTTAGATTTCAAACTCGTATACATGTGGATTATTTTCGCGATTTGCAGCTCTGATGATGAAACTCTTCCTTGAGGACTGTGAGCCAATGGCAGACCTGCATGTAAACACTTGTTGACTCCCGCACTACCTTGTCACATGTACAACTGTCCACTGACTGTAGCAGCGGACAATATACAAGTATCTCAGGACATAGTATATATAGGACTGTGGAGTCTAGCCTGCTGGTTGCAACCCGCGACATTACCGGGCCTATAGTTATAATTTGTGGGTAGAACCTCAAGACGCTGGAATTATAAACATCCACTCACTAACCATGACGCAGAACTGCAGATGTGTACATTAATATTGAAATAAGTTGGTGCATAATTCTATTATAGGTCGTTCGGGATAAAGTGAGCACTAAAATTGAAACCTTTAAAAAATATCACTAGCCGTTACTGCATATAATTAAACATTAACTATAGTCATTTTACAGCGTGTGTGGTTGGCAGCGAATTCGTGAAATATAGTTCCGTGTATTTGCCTATATAAATAAACAATACCAAAACAAAACCAACCAAAATAGTGCCCATAATGTCTCAATTCAGTGTAAATTATTTCATTCGAGTAAGTCACTTGGTTTTTGTTAAACCTATGTTCCTGTAACTTGCAAATTCTGACTTTGACATGCCGCTATGGGAAAACTATGAGAGCTAAAATTTTTTCTACAAGTGGAAAATGTAGTCACAAGTAACGTATATAAAACTAACACTATGCCAAGCAAATATAACATTTTGAATTTTTGCCACGTGAACGCCCTTAACGCGCTGTGAATAGAGGCGATATGCTTCTCGTCGAGCGTGCTGCTCTGGTTCTTATCGCTCCGCTGTTCTCGCGCGTCAAACAGTGAAATCTAAAACCGGTACACACTCCTCTTAAAATGTTCCACGGTAAAAAATTCTCGGAAAATCTTGCACGCTAGTTTAGTGCTCCGTGCGTGATTGCAGTGTGGACACCGTGCGCAATGGAACAGTGATAATTAGAGCCACGATTTTATGGTGAAAAGATTTTTGCTACATTTGGTTTCGATGCGTCATGTGCACGTCTACAGGTCTGCTACATCGCCCGTGATTGGATGATTTTACTCTCACTTGCCTTGGCAAATTACACACGTAAGGAGTCACAATAATCTTATTCTGATTGGTGCAGTCAAATGAGAAACGTGTCTGAACAAAGACGCGCTGCCAATAACCATGAAGCAAACCTGCCGATGTGCACGAGAGACACTGAAACAAAGTGGGGCAAAAATCTTTTCGCGACAAAATCGTGGCCCTAGTGATAATACACTCGTCTCGCGTTCTGGATGATCCTGGTTCGATCACCGGCTCCGGCCATCCTGACTTCGGATTTCCAAGTTTTCCGAAATCTCACCAGGGAATGCTGGGATGGTTCCGTAACACAAGTCATGGCTGACTCCTTCCCCCCTTTTTTCTTCTTCCAAGGCCTTGTGCAGTTCGATGTCACATAAAAGGCTCAACTAAATAATTGCTGCTCGACAAACCTAAGTGTAGCCCCGAGTAGGGGAGGTAATAGCGCTAGTGTTTCGAGGGTGTCGTGTGAAGACAGTGGAGGGGAATGTCATGGGGCCCTCCCTCCATGTACACTCCGTTAATATTGTAAGCGACCATCTGTAGCAGGTCTTATAGGCCTGTGCAACTCTTGAACTACACAATGGTTGTCACTTTCTTGTTAATGAGACTGTACGCATTGCTTGTCACGACGGCCAGGATACTTGCTCGCTATTGGCTGGTTGTGTCCCAAGTAGCAAACATCAACTGGCCCACTTGTGCAAATCTGATCGTGATAAGCAGCCCACAGGCAGTAAACTTCGGAATGCACCCGCGGCCACATGTGGCATACATGATACATAATGAAACCACCCACACTTTAACCACAAGTGTACCACAAGCATTCCTATTATACTCAGATGCTTGTGAGTTAGTTTTCTAAGTCTGCTTGTGGACCGTATACTGTAGTATGTCAGTGTTTTTAAACTAAGTTGCCTACATTGAAATTATTTGAGTATAACTACAAACATATTTACTGGCGTGGCCTGATTAACAACCATTCCAGCAAAAGTAGACCATCATACTAGCGAAAGTTGTCCGCTTCTGCCAACAGTTGGCCAACTGGAAAATGATTGTATTTGCTACTAGGGGTGTAGCGGGTCGAAGGAGAGTAGGAGGGTGAGGCATGTCAGAGAGGGGGGACAGCTGTAGTTCACATATTTCCCGAGGACACACTTAGGTTTGTCGAGCGGTGCCAGTGTCACACATTGTTTTTGTTGCCTTCAGCGGACAAGAGCACCTTAGTGGAGGACGTATTTTAACAGCTATTAAATACGCAATTCTGAGAAGCATGACTTGTTGTAGTTAAATGTTTAATGATTTATTGTTAACTGTCACAGTCAATTGTAGGGATAATGTGAGGTGGGACGCGCAAAGACTACAGTATTGTCAAGACAAGCATCGTAATCTCTCCTAACATAGCAAACAATGCAAGACGCCTTCCTGACTGACAGGTTGTAAACTACGCCGTAAATCCTTAGTATTTTCCTCCCAGAATTCACTACGCTGTCAATGAAGCTACTCCGAGGCAAAGCTTCTCTTAGCAGTGGAAACTGTGAGGTACTTGGCACCGTATTAAGCTTCAGAGTGTAGTAGAAAAATAAATGCTTAAATGGCATTTTAAATGAACTATTTTTTTTTTCAAAATCAGTACGGAAAAACTACAAATCTACAGCAATTTTTTTTTTTTCAGATATACGTTATTCGAGAAAAAATTTTATTCAGAAATTTGGTAACACCAATTATCTGAGATTGCTACTTTTTATTTTTTGCAAGTTGCCTTCAAGAAACCTAAACATTTTAACTGATGGATTTAGCGCTGAATTATGTACAATTACTTCTTAAAAACTCAATTTTATGCTCACTTTTGTTCACATACTATTTTAATCCTAAATCCGGGGTCAATTTCCGGAACCGGTTATTCGGATTTTGGTTTTTCATGTTTTCTGGAAATAGCTCCAATTAATTAAGAGAGAATTCTTTAACAAATGCCATGGCTGATTCCTTTTCCAGTTCCCGTCATTGTACCAACTTTTGCGTCATCTCAAATTAACCCGCTTTCTACGAAACAATGGCCCGTTTACATGAGTTCAAAATTATGTGTGTGTATATGTATATATATGTGTGTGTATATATACATATATAAATTTACTAAGAAATTGTACGTACTGTAGATTACTTTTTATGAAATGTTATCTTTAAAGTGATTCCGTTGGATAGTAGTTTATTTTTAAAATACATTCCTCATTTGAAAACTGGATGTTAGCTACTTAGGCAGGGCTCCCATTCGTCACAAATAATTTAAAAATATTTTGTTG
>PNEQ01124634.1:0-99152 GCA_003012365.1 Medauroidea extradentata
GACAGTCTGCCCGCCATTATTAAAATCTCTGTCACATATAAAACACTTCTCACTCATTCTTATATTTTACTGATAGAATATGCGTCTTAAAAGTTCTTTTACTATTCCAATAAACATCACAGATAGCATACTAAACAAAAACCACTCACCGAACTGTGATTCACTTATCATGGCAGTGCAATACAGTGGGACGAGGTGAAACATCTGGTCTGAACCTGTTCGCGCATCCGAATGAACCTGTGCTCGACTACAGATCGCCGGCCGGCGTACCGGTAAATATGAGTCATAGTAGCTCTACCACAGCGCTAGTGTAGCCTATCGGTAGGAAGATTTATCTGTCCGGTGCTATGCACTTACGCGACACACACAAGGCAGATATCAACAACAGTAATACGTAACAGGTATATTAATACATCTTTTCTACCATAGCAACAGGATAAATAAAGTAAATTCAGGTATCTTATACCAGTAATGTTTTATACAGTTTATGAAAGTGTAGAACAGTACATTTACGTCCATTTATTGATTATGAACAATGTTACATTTATTGCGGTGTAATTTGCAACAATAATGAATTATAATTGCCTAAGTACCCTTTACTTAACATTTTGGCAAAATTGCGATATATTATAATGAGACTTTTTCGTGCAACAGTCGTTATATAGATATTTCGGCACTTACGACCTTATTGCATAAAAAATTATGACGCCGGCATCTGAGAGATGGGGACTTTTCAGGATCAATTTCTAACACCCAAAAGAAATTGTGTGCCAAATAAAACCTACATTATTTTTATTTATGTTGAAATGCTATAGTTAATATTTAACATAAATTGCTCTGAATTCCATTGTTGCGCAGTAGCTCGTTGTGATCCTTATTATTTCAGCAAATAATTATCGCACATAAATGTTAGACCCATCATTTTAAAGCTTATAAAATAACGTAAAACTTTTATCTAGATTTATTCCTGCGTATCTGTAACGGTTTTTGTGTACTGTGTGATTTTATAAGGGATTAGTATTTTTCAGTTCCATTAATAGAGTATGATTCAGGTTAAAATACTATTTTTGTGGTGTATAATGAAACAAAAACGAATGATTAATGACTAAGTGCCCTTAACTTTAAATTTTGACCAAACTACGATACATTCGAATCAATATTTTTCACGCAACAGTCGTGATAGGGATATTTCGGCACTTACACCCTTATTGCATAAAAATTATGACGCCGGCATCTGAGAGATGGGGACTTTTCAGGATACATTTCTAACACCCAAAGGAAGGTCTGTGCAAAATTTTAAAACTACATAATTTTTTTTTAGGTTTGCCCGATTTTTCCCTTAAAATGCCTGGGCTATAAGGGTGATACTCATTTACCTCGAGAGCGACTATCGATGAGTGCCGTCGAAAGTTGATTGAAAGTAAACAAAATGTTTAGTCACTGGGCACATCGAAGTTGTAAAACCTTACGTAACAATATAATTGCATAACATTAACTTCACTATAAATTACTTCTCTATGGTCGTACTTGCTTTTTCGGATCGTCTGCTTTCAAATGTTTACAAAGACTACGTTTCTCCCCTGATATTTGACAGTTATTTTCTCAGTATTAAACTGAGATAATTATTTTTTGTATTTACGTAAACATGATTTTGAAGAAAAAACATCTCAATATCTCGAAAGGTAGATATCATGGGGTAACTAAAAACCAATTATATATATTTTCACCCTTTCAGTAATTGAATTTTGCAAAATCATTCTATCACATGTTAAACATTTGTAAAATTACCCGATTGAGATGAAAATCACGACGGTAACCCATTGAGTCAAAGTGTAATCGACGATTCATTTAATAACATATTTCGTTCTGAAGTCTGTTTACGGGCATTTACGTGTTCATCATCATAAAGCGAAAAGCAACTCTATATCTCGACGAGTTCGGTAGCACTCATGGATTTATTTGAATCACATTCCATGTCTTTTCACCTCGTTAGGATTCGAAATTCGGATTCGATAGCTATGGAAGTATAATCGAAATCACATTTTGCATCTTTTAACCCACTTAATTAAAGAATTTCGAAACATTTTGAAGTCTTATCTTAGATATTTGTAAACGTATTTAACTGACGTTCAAATCACGACAATAACCCATTGTGTTCGAGCAGTACAGACGATTATATAAAAAAAAAATTATTTCCCCTATTTTTACTCCTTGGGAGTCTAATTTAAAAAAAAATCCTGAAACTATGTTCTGGGTATTTACATAAGCATAATTTTTAAGCGAAAAGTAACTCTGTACCTTAAAGGGTTCGAGAGATATCGATAATTAATCGAAAACACATTTCAAGTCTTTTCACCCCCTTAAATAATGCATTTCGAAACATTTTTAAATTGGCTAGTATGTATTTTTATGATTGATCATTGAAACAAAATTCACGATGGTAGGCTTTCAGGCTCGAGTTGTGTAAACGAATTTCAAAAACAAATCTCACCCCTCTTCACCCCCTTAGGGGTCGAATTTCAAAACATCCCTTCTTTGTGATCGCATACGACCTAAAAGAACCCACACAAAAGTTTTCACGTTCCTAGGTCCAGCGGTTTGGGCTGCAGTTTGATATGTCATTCAGTCATTCATTCAGTCAGTTAGTCAATGAACGCTTTTATACATAGAGATTTGGTTGTATTAAGACCATACTACCTTTGTATCTTTCGATAATTATTTTTTTAAGCGTAAACGAGGACAGATATCACACATCTGTTTGGTAGTTCTTTTTAAAATGATTTTTTCCATGATAGCTGATTTTTTCAAGACAGTTCATTACACGGTTTCGACTAATAAGTCAATCAACAAAAATCTGGTTAATTTCAAACTTATCGAAGTTCATAGTATTTATTATCTTAAAACATTCAACCAACGTGATGAAAAGTATTAAAAAAAACTGCCAAACGTGCTTGTAATACCTCCCCTCGTTTAAGCTTAAAAAGTAATTATCTCAACAACAGTTCGTCATTAAATCGAGAAATCACGTATGGGTAGTGACCTGTATAGTTGGTGAAAAAATTACGGCACCAGTTTGACTCGGGGACTCATGTGCACATCTGCATCAGTGGTTGACTGTGTTTAACTGGTACGTATATTAAAGTTTTACTGCTAATCAAAGACATGGCACTGCAGTTACCGTATTCCGATTCGTAAGGTCAAATGAGAAACGTCTTTCACACAGACACGATGACAATAACAACCAAACTACAGAGGTGCACTTATGGTATTGAAACGAGCTGGACCAGAAGTATTTCCGCAGAAAACCATGGGTCCCTGCCGATGGGGCTATGTGGCAGTAGGAATCCTCCGTTTCCGCTATAATCCACAGCCAGTGAGCCACATCGCCGTGCGCCAAGTGAGGCGTAGCAAAATAAGTGTGATTCAAGCTTGAATCAAGCTTGCCATGACAAGTCTGCAAGCTTGTAGCAAGCTTGTAATGTCAAGCCATAAGCTTGAATGCTAACTAGTCTCCACACGACAAGCATGCAGCAAGCTTGCGAGGAAAGCTTGATCCAAGGTTGCTGCAAGCTTGTAGCAAGCTTGCCTCGTACAAGGCAGGATACAACTGTAAAAAATAGGCTTGACTCAAGCTTGAATCAAACTTACCAAATGGGGCTTGAAATGACAAGCCTAGATCAAGTCAATTGTAGGCTTGCCGCAAGCTTACATGCTATCTGGGAAGGAACATCCAGCCTCCTTCTAGAAGTTGAACTGTACAGTATGGGACTATAAAAACCGAACGTCAACACGCTATAAATGTCCTTTGTTTTTGTTTCGCTGACTGATCGGTTCCTCAAGGTTTTTTTTTTTGTTGTTGGTGAAGGTGATTTTTGGAACGGTGTTGGTTTAGTATGTGTACTCGTCCACTGAAAACTGTGAACATGTCGTAGTATTGGATGCTGGAATATGCAGCTCACACCTACCTGAAGAGGACCAAGTATTTATAAACATATTAATAGTACTTAATAATTCTTATCCTTGAGCGGCCTTAACGGCAAGGTTAAGAATTTGCATGGGGCTTAACAAATCTACCACACACCACAGTGGTCGAATCTGACAAATAAGGTACAACAGCACACATTCTAAACGGTTTTCTGTTTCTCTTCTGGTAATTCCAGAACGAGTTTCAGCGAATTCGTGGGGTTATCGCGTTCTTCCGATCTTTCAGTCTGAGGGGGCAGCTGGTAAAAAAACTAACTAAGCTAGAAACACAATAAAACTTGCTACCCACAAATAGTACACATAGCGCAGTTTTAAATTAACACACTTTTAACATTGCACCATTCATTTGTGATAAAATGGCAGTGTAGTTCTCCATCGCTACCCAAAATTCCGGCGTAGTAATTCTCAGCACATACCGATAAGGTCATGCTGAAAAATAAGTCATTTGTTCAGCTTGTGCTAGTCGGCGTCATCATGCAGGAATTGTAAATACAATTTGTGACGTAGACGCTACAGAATCGCACACATAAATGGTGACCTTTCTTTCACGAGCATAGTTTGCGTTATAAATACACTTTAGTTGGGACGGTGTTCACAACAAACTCTTCAGTGCCTGTATAATAGTGTACTTACAAATACTCTAGAGAGTTACGCAGGACAGCTCTACATGCCAACAGTAGAAAAAAGTGCCTAAAAATCCTAGCGACACCGTGTATAACTACTGAATATTTTGATAGTCATTTGTGAAATTAATGTAACTTATTTCTCGGTAAGTGTGTATATTCTATTACCTGATTCTTTTTTTTTTGACGTAGTGCTTTTTTATTTGAATTTTGCTTTCATTCGTTATATTGGAAATATGATCTTCACAGGAAGAAAATCCACTCACCCGTTCAGTTATTATGTTGTCAGCGTAAATGTGAATCAATGTAAATATAGGGTGCTGTTTATTGTTGGCTTTACAGGACACCCTTATTATATTCTCGCAGATATGTACTAACTGCTTGGTATTTATACAGTGACTGCATTTTGTGTTTATACCACAACGTCTGAAAAATAATTCAAACTATTGAAATGGTACTTATGGAAGAAATAGATCAATGAAAAACTAAGCCGACCGATCATATAAAAATAACACAGGATAAAAAATAATTAAATATTTTAAAAATATACCTTCAACTTGGCTCAGTTAAAAAAATATTCATCAGAGCATTTTCAATTTCCTCTACCAAACGACTTTGGCGAAAATATATTTCTTTATTTGACGTGAAATAACTACATGTCATGGGATATCTGTTTTAGAGCAAACTTTTAAGAATTAGTTGGCATTAATTTTAAAATAAGCACGGTTTTTGTGAACATGTAGAAAAAATACATTATTTGTAACAATTTGTAATTACTGATTTCTTTACAACCCTCTCAACGCTAATTGGTGAATTTTCGTACATGTAACTATTGGAAACTATTATTTTCGCAATTAAGTTAATATCAATGCAGTTTTATTGCTATGGCCTAACACTCATCTGAAAGTATTTTTTTTGACATAGAAGACTTCTTTTTTTCTGAGGATTTAGTGTACAAGCCACATAAGAGGACAATGAAAGTAATCATTTAGAGCTGTCTTAGAGGCCAATGCGAAAAAAAAATCGCATTCAGAAACGTTTGTTTATAATAATGTGATTTAGGCATGCCATTAAAGGAACATACAATTTACCACGCCTACTTTCAAAATATAGTTAACGTTCTTATTAATATGAAGATTTGAATAAAAAGGAGCCGTATTTCACTAAGTTCGACAACTTGCAGGTAATTAAATAAATTATGTATCGAAAGAATATAAACTAGCAAAGTTAGCTATTACTAAAAACATGAAAAGTCGCTTTTTTTTGGGCGCACGATTGAATGCAAACCACTGTAACTTCATTTTGCTTTCGCACTTGACCTATTTGACACCTTGTTAAGGTTGCTGAGCGGGTAATGAAGACAGCACTAAATGCATACCCAATCATGTGATACAGCTAGAGGCACGAGTATTTCGCGTAAAAATCTGGTAGCAGTCTAGACTTCTCAGTCCTATACACACACTGGCCAAAGTCGAATATACATTGGCTCCTAACCGAATTATTTTATTATTTACTATTGGCTTGCAACCTCAAAGGTGTGTCAAAACAGCTGTCATATAATCATTACAGACAATAGAAATACATAAATAAGCATAATTAGCTTTAGTCAACAGGAAACATGCACATCCTGTTGTCTACAGTCAACTCCGCTATTTATGATTTACTATTCTCTGTATTTTTCTTTGGTAAACATCTGCATCGCGATGGCGTGTGACCAAAAAACTACATCCAGTCATGCACACCTATTGCACAACTCTTTCAAATGTCATGCATGCACTTTGAATGAATTTTGGTTGCTCATTTACTGTATTTTTCTTCACACGTGGTGTTATCGTTTTACACAGATACAGCATGTCACTAGATGTTTCCTTCAAGTTTATAAGGGTGAAGAGGGAGCAGAAGCGAGAATTATTAATGAGCAATGCGCATCTCCGGCAAGTCGTTTCGTCGATACCAGGCCTCGTGTGAAAATTTAATGCGCTCGGTAAAGTAGGTATCCTCACTGGGACGCGAAGGTGTGTGCGTATCCCAAGCTCATGGTGAAATGGGCTCTTATAGACCAGCCATTATAAAACAGCCTCTTACAGTAACTGACTTAATCTTCGAAGCCTCACTAAAATACATTTTTACCAAATATTTGTTTGAACAGGACGAAATAAAATTTTACCTGATCTGACAAAATATTTGGTTATCGGCAGAGACCTGAAAAATTCGTGTTTTCTTTCTGGCACAGGCTATAATTCAATCAACTGTAAGTTCGCGCTGCTTTCATAGTTGGCCGTTGATTTATTTAACACCACTTTAAAGTCTATGAGCCAATAATCACAATGTAACTAAATGCGGGCCTGTTTCACTGTGTCAGCGAGCAGCCAATGAACAGCTGCTGTCTGCACAATTTCACAAATATTCTTAGAGGCTAGCCTGCAGGTCAGTGAACGCGTGTATTTTTTCCTGCCTCTGCTTTGGGACTTTGAACCGTGATCACTGATTATACATATTTATTGGTGAAAAGTCTGTAACACAGTTTAGTGCGCGTTTCCGTTTCACATAACCTGTCAGTACATTTTGTAGAACGGATGTCAGAAAAGGCGGTTTTTTTTTAACTTTGTTGGAGGGCTTAGAATCATTGTTTTAATGAGCGTGGTGTCTTAACAATGCCACCCCGTCCTTTTTCGCAAGTGTGATTTCTTTTCATACATTGGCACACTGGGCACGTGTAGAATAGTTTCGTAAAAAACGTATTTACGAACACATTGCAATGCCTTTGAAGGGTGTGAAAGGCAGCGCCCTTAGGGTTTGGTTGGCGCAAGAAACTGTGAATTTGTGTACTTCCAAACAAACTATTACATTTGGGTCAGCCAAATATTTTGTCAGGCATTAGTACTTTGTTGTTGGGTCAACAAAATCAGGTGTGTTACCTTTGGTATTTTATTTTGGTAAAAAACACTGTGTTAGCGTACGTAAATATTTATTTCGCCCTATCAAAATAAATATTCCGTAAAAATTCCTTTCAGCGCACTGCAACGCCAAAGCACTCAGCAAGCGTTCTGTTCTTAAACAATACGGACCATCCTTGGTTCTGATATTCAGCATACATAAATAGGAGCAGAAATTTTCGCGAAGATATTTTCGCACCAGCTTGTTTTAAATCTCTTACGTGTACATCTGCAACTCTGTTAGTCAGAGATTGGAAGTTGTTACCTCTCGTACGTCTTGGGATTCTGTACGTCTTGGGATTCTACCCACAAGTCACGTGCGTGTGGTGCCGCAGTGACGTCATTCTGAGTAGCACAGTCAAACGAGAGACGTATCTGCACAAACATACACTGCCAATAACCCCGAAGTCGAGCTGCGTATTTGCACGCAAGGTACAAAAAACTGGGGCAAGAATATTTTTGGCAACATCGTCATAAAATTTCCCTTCCTTAACTGCCAAGTGTCTAATGTAATTTATAATAGGACATAAGATTTCGCTAAGTTAATTAAACGGACAACATTGCCAGATTGTGAGAACCATTGCATCGATTTTATCACGTATATTCTTAACATTCAGCTCAGGTCGACGACGATGAAATATTGTTTATAAGAAAGTTTCGATAATTTAAAGTAAAAATTGAATTTTTTTAAAATTTACTTTTAAGTTCCATAATCCTCAGAGGCGTGTTTCCATCTCAACCGTCATTATTCGAAGTATATTTATAATTTAGGTTATTTTTTCACGTGAAAACGTTTAATTTATATTTTTTTCTTTCGAAAAACAAAAAGCTATATAATTACCCACACATTTTTGCTGTGTAAAATGTTTATTTTTAATAAATAGGAAATACTGGTAATACTATAAAAAATGTGTTTTCCGAGTTTATTGTATTAGTTACAGAAAACCAATTTGTAAAGCTGTATTTATGCCCTTACTAAAATTAATTACAAGTTGACAAAATTACCTAAGTTTAGGCATGAGTTTACATTGCCTTATAATAATATGATATAAGGCTTTCACTGGCGTTGTTGAAACACATCTTCACTGATTCTGAGCGACATTCTACAGCTCTGTGAGTTATGGAGTATCTTGACATAGTTAGTTAAAATTAATGGCCTAGAAAGAAGTAAGTTAATTACTTGTAGATTCATTGTCTCGTTTTATTTGATGTTACCCCTCTTCCCCAACCAAAAGAGAAAGTCATTTTAAAATAAGGACAAAAAAACACGATTAGTTCTTCGGAAGAAAGAGTGACGCTTTAGAAAAGCAATTTATTTTATGACCAAACAAGAAACCCATAACTTAACATTTTGCGCTGAAATATGTAAAACTTCTATCCTTTACACAAAGGAAAAGAAACATCACGAGTTATACCCGAATAAACCTTCACACAGCTCCTTTAAAACAACACTAATAAAAAAAAAAAGAAAGAAATTTATAAACATAATTTCGTTCATGAGAAGGAACTGTGTTTGTGTGCTAGATATATGTTACAAAACAACATTCTTTTAACACAAACAGACTGCAAGACTACCCTGCTTATTACAACTGACTTAGGAACGATATTATACCAAACAAATTGTTTGCACTTATTATAGTAACTTGAGAACGGAAAAAAAAAATAAACGGGACAGTGGGTAATTAGAGACGTAATTCCACAAATATAAAGGGCTGATACAGTCGATAATATTCATGTTTCAATATGGCCACCAAAAAGTGCTTACAATTTGAGCTAACCAGGGTTTATAGGCAGATTTTATCCCCCATAGAAAAGGGTTAAAGCCAATTAAATACACATTTTGCAATAACAACAATGACTGTTTTTAACGAATTTCACATAATGTTCTGTAAACTAAATTGTTGTTGGATCAAATATGTTCTTGTTTCATCATATACCAAAATATGCATGGTTGACTATACCAAACATTTTTCTCTGTGACACAGACGGGACCAATAGTTATGATAATGTGGTATGGAGAATGATGTGGAGCGATTTCGGTGAAACCACGGAAAATTTAAATCACGATTGTCCGAAACCATGACGTCCTCCTGAAAACGAGTTCAGAGTGTTGCCCATTAACAGCTTTCCAGAAGTTGAATGGCCATTTTCGAACTTACCTGCCCTGAATTTTTCCTGTCTCCAGCAACTTTAAACTTCGCTAAATAATAATTATAATTTCAAACTCCGAGATTTGTTTGAAGATAACAGATGTGATAACATTTGTTAATTGATGTTCAACCAAATGTCACAGGGTTATTTAACAATTTAATAAGATATTGTAAAGAATTTTCGTTAAATCGGGACGAGGGAACACAGTCCAATTGTGCTTTGTTTGATTGAAAGAGAAAGTGAGACATTTTGGTCAGCACTTAACAGCGAGGTCTTTAGCGCTGGTTGGGGGTTACCTCATGTAGTATGGAGCAGCGCCGGAATGAAGGGGCGGGGGAAACAGGAGATCCCCGAGAAAACCCACCGACCAGCGGCATCGTCCGGCACGATTTATTTCATTGAGATTTACATTGTTATTGACAGCGCATTGTTCAAACAAAATTCCTTGACGTTCGGTTTTCGTGTCTCGATTTATGGCTTTTCTGTATACGTTTATTTGATCTGGAAAGTTGTTGAACGTAAGGTATGAGGGTAACATAAAGAGCGTGATCAAGAACTCCCCGTACGCATAGGTAGTAAATTACTAACTTACTACAAGCACATCCCGCCTACTATTACACGGGTAGTGAGCTCGTGGAAAGTGTGGAATTATTACCAGGGATGGCGCGAGGATTGTCGCCAGGGACCTAACCTCAATTCTCCCTCATCTTTGCAAGGCAATCATGTATCCGTGATTGGCCTGGAGCGCCTAGTCCCAAACGACGTGCCTTTATTACTTATGTGATCAGATTTTGACAAGTAAGCGTAGCGTCAAAAACTTGCATAAACTGTCCTTGTCAACTTCAAAACTGTGTGAAACATTTTGTTACCCGAGAACATTTAGCAAGCACCTCTGACCGAAATATAAAACTTCTGATATTTAGCTGGCTACGCCCTGAATTTTGAATTTACGCTAGAGCACTTCAAAGCGAACTTATATTTTTGAGCAGGTAAAATTTTATATGCATGTGGTGAAACTTACGCCTCAATTTTGTTGAAAGAAACTTGTTTAACTGTTATTATAGTAGACAGCAACAAAGGGACTGAATATAAAATTTAAGGTGTAAATAATAAAACTTGTATTGCACTATCTCATAACCGCTAGTGATTTTTTTTGTGGAAAATATACACCTAATTTATCTGCAGTAAACTGTGGCATCCCTTTGCAGGAGTTTATCATAACTAACAAAATCCGAATATTGAAATACACAGTGCGCGTATGTGCAGAATTTTGCAATAGTAGCCTAATACAAAACAATTTAACGGACACGTTAAAAGTAGACATGAAAACAAGGAAGGCACTGTTCCTTTGCTCCTGTTTCATAGCGTATGGTTCGCAGGCTGGAGAATGTTTGCGCATCACTGTGTGTGTGTGTGTGTGTGTGTGTGTGTGTGTGTGTGTGTGGTGTTGGCGCTTGAAAGCAGTTCCGTACACACGTGTCATACAGCAGGCGCTCCGTTTGAGTATAAACAATAATATGATGTAAATTGTTGTTGAAATATATGCTGCGTGCCAGCAGACGCAGCGCAGTATCTGATATATCATGTAGAAGGATGTTACTACTACCTTTGAATATATATTCAAAGCTACTACGAAAGCCACGTCTTATATCAGGTGCTGAAAATGCGAATCGACAACACCTTCTCTGCAGAAGTCTGTGAGCTACTTCAGAACGAAAATCAAGCAAGCATAACTTCACTAGCACTTTCACAGCTCTCTAAAAGTGAGACACTTGTCTAGTGATGTAGGATTTAATGCTAGGGCGGCAAGTGCATGCGAATGCTCCAAATTAAAGTTAATTGAGAGGCCGTGCATACCTCCTACATAGACCAATTTTCCTATAGTGAAATGTTGAAAATGGGACAAATTTAATCTTTCAGATACAGACAAAGGGTTATCCTGAACATCGGGTACTTTTTACGGCTGGTACTGGACGTACTTGTAAAATTAATTAGCTGAAATTAACTTGTGCGATAACTGTTCAGAAAATTTGACAGCATTTTAGGACATAAGAATTAAACGGTTGAGCGTGATAAAATCCAATACCGTATTAATACTGTCGATGCTGAGAAAAATAAATTCTCTTGACATACCACACTCCGGAATTTGAAGCAGAAACACGTATTTATTCACAGCGTCTAGCACAAATATAGGAAAATAAGCGGCACTTGAGTGCTATTTAAAAAGAAAATTATTAAATGTGGCAGCTGAAACATGTCTTTAAGAAATCACAGGAATGATAACGACAGTTTTCTAAACTCTGGTGGCAAACATACTTTAGTAAACAACGACGGAAGTTTAAGAGGTTTATTTCCGTCTACGGTGAATGTCGGTACAATAACCTGCGCAAAATCTTTGAAGAGTTCTTCGTCCAACGCTGCATATATTAGCAAGCACAATCAAAATACACTTATTAGTAATGCTAAGAAAGAAATTCAAAGTACTATAGTAAGAAGAGAAGAATGGGCACAGTTTTTGTCTGCAAAATTCGACGAAACAGTGAACATAATTATCCAGGTTGGAAACTTCATTACATTTATTAACGACTAAGAAATAATTTGAGAGGAATATTTTAAATTAGAGAGCGGGAAACGTCGCTTGACTGAGTTACTTGTCATGTTATTAAGAATATTACCAAGAACTTTGATTTAAACTTGACAATTTGTGTTGGTTTTGGGGTCGTCAGTTACGCATCAATGGTACCTAAAACAAAAATTCGCCACAAAAGCAAAATAAAATAGACGCACATTCCCAGAGCTCTGGTTTTCATATTCCTTTCAACAGTTGTGATTTTATATTTAAAATGTTGTCTACACAATTACATTAAAATTTTTTGAACTTCAAACCCTACAAATAAGGGTAAAAGACCTCGCATTCGATAACGACACATATAAAAAATTGATATTTGAAACAAATCATAGATTTATAAATATCTAAATTTCTGCCAGATATTTAATCAATATTTATGTTAAAAAAACTGCTTAAATAACACAACTTTACATCTTAAAATCAAAATTTTCCGGGGAAAAGCATCTAGACACTTCGCTTCTACATTGTGTAAAAATTGTACTTTAACAAAGAAAATCTTTGGTAACCCAGTTGTCAAAGAAACTCCTTGTAAACTACAATGGTTGTTCTTGTAATAAAATACAAAGTATATGTTTGTAAAATTACAAGGAATAGCCTGGTGGTTGTACTTTCAATAAGTAAAAAAATTAATTTATATGCTTATTGTGCTTCATAAATATCACTTAACTTATTTATCAAAAAACGTTTGAATAAAGGATGTTTTAATGCAATTATTTAAAAAAAATGTAGGTGCAAAGTTTCTAACCACTCACCTCACGCTTAGATTCTAGGTTCTACGCGTCTTTCCTCTACACCACTGTGACTTAAACGCTTAGTATATATTTATTTTTATACACTCAATGCACAGTTCAGTAATAATTCCTTCTTTTAAAGTATGCAATTAATATAAACATTCACTTTATTACAGAAAACTGCTTTCCAGAGGTTGTGCTCTTTTCATATGTAATTTCCGGCAGTCCTATGATTTTGGAAGACTACACATTTTTTCTGCTTTTTTTTGCAAACAAAATCATTTTAACATTATAAATTAATAATTTTACAAGGAAAGTGTTTCAACATTTACAAAAGTTTGTATAACAACAAAGAAGTGCCTTGTCATAATTTACAAAAAAATTTACAGTGCAAGAACTATCGGTATATAAGTCTAAAGAATTCATCTGTAGTATTACAAAGGTTGCCTTTGTAACTTTTTAAGTTAATGATTTCACAAAGAAAATCTTTGTACTTTACAAGGTTTTGTAAATAACACATTTTTGAGTGTAGTTTTGGTTCTGACGCCATCACAAATACATAAATATGTTGTGACAACCCTCCCACCCTGATCGCTAATCTAGATCCACCCCTGAAGGCGGGGTTTTGGTGGTAATCTGTGTACTTACTGTAACTCTTCAAAAACATTGACAGTATACTGCGATTTTATTCCATCTAGGTAACAATTTCCTTGTCCGATGTTCCCGTTTATTTAATATATATATATATATATATTTAAATTTCCCTTATCCAGTGTGTAATGGCAGCAGTTTTTTCCGGCGGACAGCGTTCATTGTGCCGGTTATCAAATTTTTTATCGTCACCGCTGGCATTAGTAGCTCTGAGGATAACTCTTAAAATAAGGACCGATGTACGGTTAAACCAGTAACGGACCCTGGGAGTCTCTAGTTACATAACTTTTTGCCGAGCTCTTAGATAAAATCGTAGTGAAACTGCTGGGAAAAATCGTCCCGTGTGTAGCGAGCTTAGGTGTGAATTAACAGATGCACATCCCCTGTAGGTTTAGGTAACTTACCGTAATGGCAGTGCCTCTCACCGTTTGTACCGTTCGAGATTACCAGAACGATGTTTGCCAGAAAGGATTACGTCTAAAGCAATTTATCGTCGTCCTTAGGAACGTTGAACGTTTTAAGCCTGGCACTTGCGACCGGGAGAGATGGCTCTGCAGGTATCCGTGCTCATACATGATCCAGCCCTCGAGTAATGCAAGGACACGTAGAGGAAAGGAAGCCGTGGAAAAATAGTGGAGTGTGTCCAAATTAGTGTTCTCGAATTATTTTTCTTTCTTCCTTTTTTTAAAGTTTACTTCTACCTCAAAGCTGTAACAATAGTTTTTTTTTAAATTTATTTCCTATTACATATCGTAGAATCCCAAATTGTTTAACCATCAGCTCAGGGATTGTGATACAAGTCATAAGTAGAGATGATGGTTAGAGATGGTGATATATCGCGAAAATAATTTGTTCCAACATACCCTTGAAAACACTCTAGTTTCTTGTAACTTACCTGACACAACATAGCTGCCTGCTGACCAATAATAGGCGTAGGATGTTACAGTAGAGAGTTCCTTATTGGCTCAGTCAAATAGGCCGACAGCTCTACGTACAAACGAAAGCCTGTAATATTTTCATAAGCTAAACGTACGTTGGAACCTAGCAAACAATCAAGTTTTCCCGCGATAAACCACCATCTCTAATGATGGTATATCGCGAAAATGTTTTGTGCCAAGATAGTCTTGAAAACACTGACACAACGTAGCTGTCTGCAGATCAATACCAGGCATCAAATATTACAATATCGGGATTCTTATTGGCTCAGTAAAATAGGGCAACAGCTCCACGTACAAGCTAAAGCCAGTAATCTTCTGGTAAGCTGGACGTGTATTGAAATCCATCAAACAGTCAACATTTCTCGCGATAAACCATCATCTCTAGTCATAAGATATAATAAATTAAACAAAACATATACAACCTGTTATGAATACAATTATAAATACAATTTAGTCATTACATAAAATCAAACAAACCATTTCAACTATTTAGGAACTCAGACACTGAGTAGAAGAAGTGTGACAAAAGAAGTTGCTTAAATGTTATCTTAAATTTCCATAGCTTAACTCTTGTAACGTCACGCGACTTTTTAAATTTTATTCTTTTCCTCGAGTGCGCCTTATTTTCAATCAGATTCGCTCAACGTTTCTTGACATTAAATATTTTGATTGTGGAACTGAGATTTAACAGTTTTTTTTTAAAGTAATTGACAGCAAAAAACTTTTAAACAGGAAAAACGTAGTTTTTATTTACAGTATGAAAACAGCGATTGCTGGTAGCTTGGAATGGGACACTCATAATATCTGTTTTATATATGTCAAGTGCCAATGTTGGTACTACTTCATGTACAACTGCCAATGTTGGCAGCAGTGGGTAGTTGATGTAAGTCGTTGGGCAGTTGGTCTAGAGCTTGGTATCTGTATACGCCTGAGTATTAAAATGCTTCCAGAATTACTCGATCATTGTCTCATTTGACTGTATAGTACTAACTACCTAATTCCAAGACATAACGGTAGTCTCAATAAGCTTCTCTAGAAATCTATTACATTTTAACCGGTTTGAAACTAATTTAATTATGTGGATTCACCATTGTAATATTCCCTCCAGATACACGAAAGGTTATTTTTTCATTGAATGTACTTTTTTGACAAGTAAAGTGAGTGAGTGAGATATTTTGGTCAGCGTTTAACATCGAGGTCTTCAGCGCTGGTGAGAGGTGACATGAGGTGAGCATGGAGCAGAGCCGAAGTGAAGGCGCGGGGGAAACGGGAGATCTCCGAGAAAACCAGCCGACCAATGGCATCGTCCGGCACGATTCCCTCATGCGAAAATCCGGGGACTGACCCCGCCGGGACTCGAACCCGCATCGCCTTGGTGGGAGGCGAATGGTCTGACCATTCGGCCACCGCGGCTCATTTTACAAGTAAAGAAGATTAATGAGGAATAAATGTTATAGCATTAAAAATCCAGCTTATAAAGCTTATTGTTTTCGGTAGGAGATATCAAATATTCTTCAACATATTACGTATTGCACTTGTACATTGTGGGTAAGTTGAAAATATATTAACAGTTCAGTATTTAAAAGAATTAAATCGGACGAGGAGGGGAGGGGGAGAGGGAAGGTGCGGTGAGCCGTATTTGTTTAGTGGTTAGAGTACTTACCTCCTACCGTAGCAATCTGAGCTCAATGTCTGGCCGTTGGTCAGCGGGCTTCTTTGGTGTATTCCCGTCCTTGCACGCCGCCGTAACTGCATACTCACGTTATACCCTTAGCTTCATACCTACCTCATAACCTCAGTTCCATATTCACCTCACATCGGCTCCGTACTCACCTTATATCCTCAACCACATACTTATCACATATCAACGGTTTTATATTATAATCACCTTATATACTCAGCTCCATATTCACCTCACATCGGCTCCGTACTCGCCTTATATCCTCAACCACATACTTGCTACATATCGACAGATCCATAATCAGCTCATATACTCAGCTTCATACTCGCCTCATTTTAGGTCCATAGTCACCCCATATTCTCACGAGCGCCCAATATCTCGATGCTCAGTGCTAACCAAATTTCTACAACCACCTCCTGTGTTTCACTGAGGAACATACCCCGAAGTCTTTGCCAGTTTACTAGCGCATATTATACTAATTACTATGTTACAAGAACATATTCCGTCATTCATTCCCAATCAGAAGACAATATGCAAAAACATATAATTGAAATATATGTTATACAAATAAATAACATAAATAAATATACCGCGAGTTTGCTCCTAGTTAAGTATTTGATGCGAAATAAGCGAAAGGCAAGTTTTCATTTGCCGATGGTGTTAACCTTCATCATCATATTTGACGCCGAATTAAAGTCAAACAAAATAGAATAATTACAGTTATATTGGATTTATAGCAGCGAGATTAACATATTTGTGAGTAATCTGAGACAATACTGTGATTTTCATTTGACATTTTTATTTATTTATTTGTTTTTGGGAAACCAAAGTGAAAGACATTTCCGAAAACTTGCAGGTAGTATCGTGATTCATTAAAATTTTTCAGGAATAAAAATCCTTCTAAAATATATTTAATATCTCATTTGTAATGCGTTAGGTTAATTGGTTAGGAATGACAAAGTAAAGATGATAAAAGATTTACCTGTTCCTTTTGAAACAAACTCTCTAAGCAGGACATAAAATATAATATTTACGTTTGAAAATACAATGTAGTTACTAACTCAACAATTAAAATAAGCACGAATAATGCTGCGAAAAGTTCAAATATAAGATCAAGTTATAAAAGCCCTGTCTGTTTTAATTTTCGGTGTAAGGTTTAAGGGAACAGTTAGCAAATCCGAAATTTATTTGTTTTTATGTCAGTTTGAATATATTGTTTTATTATGTGGATTTATGCTATACATTTTCATTAAATATTTTTTAAATTGTACTTCCTCAGAAGATAAATAAAAAAAATGTATATTTAACTGTGTAAAAATGTGGACAAGTAATTATATATATATATATATATATATATATATATATATATATATATATATATATATATATATATATATATATGTATATAAAGGAAAAGGGCATACCATATAAGGCTGTCCAGAAACAAACTCCTAATAAGTATACCACACGAATCCTGCGCTAAATTGTAGACGAAAATGTAAGTGGCAAATTGTTGTACGACATTTGACGTATGTAATGTGGCAGCACTACAGCTCCACGTACGGTATTAATTTATATATGTTACGTAAATGAACGTAGAAATATGTTTAGACTGCTCGGGATTTTAACCTGCACCCATTATACGCAGGTCAGAACAGTAGTAGTAAGATAAGTAAGACATCTGTGGAGTGCAAGAGGGGACTAACTACAGTGCTATGCTGTCGCATTATGTATATAAAACGTCAGCGTACAACATTTTGCTACTTACATTTTCATCTCCAATTTCTCCCAGGATTCTCGGGTGTTATTACAATGCGTTTTTTTTCTGGACATCCTGTATGTGAGTTTTTATATATCTAATATATAAAATTATCATGTCACAGTGTTTGTTTTCATACTCATCCGAAACGGCTTAACCGATTTCAATGAAATTTTGTATATGCATTCGGTAAGTCTGCGAATAGGTTTTTATAGGCCATTCGGAATAAAGTGAGCACTAAAAATTTAACCTTTGAAAAAAATCACTAGCCGTTACTGCATATACATCACCACTAACAAGAGTTTCTTTACTGCTCGTATGGTTGGTAGCGATTTATTGTACGTACAGTAGTTCCGTGTATTTTCCTATTTGAATACAACATTAGTGAAAGAACATATGACGAACTCGACCTGTCTGTATTTAATACACTTCAAAATATTTACTTATGATCTTATTGACATTCATACATACATTATAATTAGACTCCATTGGCGCGAGAATTATGTGACGCTATCGTCGACCTCGAGCGGCCGTGGCCGTTATCGCTTGCTCTGTGCTTCAGACAGTTCAAAACTCCACCAACAGGTGGCATCAGAGTTAGGTTCTCGCCGCCAAGTTGCATATTTGGTTGCATAATTTGCGTGCGTTTGTCCGTTTTGAGTATATACACATTCAAAAGTATTGGAAATTACTTTTGAGTATCATTGCCGAAATGATGTGAAACCATCGGTAATCTGTATATTATGTTTTACGTTTGCCAGCCTAAAAACAACATACTTTTTATTTTACATGTTAAGAAAATACGTTAATTATTGTTTCTGAAGTGCGTCGTCGTTGTTCGTGGCAGTAGAACTGAACGAAACTTGAATTATTGAATAGCGTGTGTCATGTCTGTTGTAGTGGCGGTTTTGCATTACAAATTCAAATAAAATATGCCCTCATTTACGAGATGCGTAACGGCAATAGCGCGTGTTGTTTAGATTAGTCGATGGACAGAAACCAGACATTAACTCGCAGGTATTTATAACTACGATTACTTATTTTATATCTTACATTCAGCCCCCGTGCATTTAATGAGTAGATATTGTAGCTAAAATTTATCGGAGCAGTTTAATGTAGTTGTAAACATTGCACGGCACTATGTAAATAAAAGCACGTGGCATTATTTGTGTTTACATCGGCGGAAAGATATAAACTGGCAGGAAATAGTAATTAATCAGGGCTTTTTTGAGTGTTCACTTTATTCCGAATCACCTATACATATTTTTATACTCCTAAGTGCTATTGTTTAGTAAATAATTTTAATTTAATAATTTTAGAACCCCGTCGATAACTGTGTAAGTGATAATTGATCAGTTATCCCCACGAGCTTATACCAGTCTATCCCCACCAGGAGTCGCTGCTTTATAATTATTATTATTTATTAATTTTTTTATTATTAGACCTCTTCCACTTATATACCACATCCTTACACACTTACAATAAGTTATTTATGTGACAAAACCACGTTTGTCGGGGCTATATATAGTATTTATATTATTATACGTAAAGACTTTGTATACCATGTATATATATTTTATTATATACAGTTTAGATTATTTTACGTCATCCTAGAACGATACATTACTTTCTTGAAAAGAAGCGTAAATTTTACTGTATACTGAACTCAAATAACATTATAACAAATTTGCTTTCCCGTTGAAGAAGCTGGTCGAAAAACACATAAATTACTTAAATTACGTTCGTCATCAGAGTCAGCACAGATTAGCAATGTATACAACAATATCCTGGTGTGTATCTCATAAATCATTGTACAGTTACAATACATGTCCGATCGCTTAGTACAGTGGTTAGAGTTCTTGACTGCTGGGCCAAGGGTCGCGGGTTCGAGTCCTGACCGGGGAGGTCAATGCTTACAGTTGCTTCTCTGGGTTCAGGACTGGGTGTTGTGTCGTCCCTTCATCCCCATACTGCGGAAGTCAATAGCTAGTGCCCAAGTTTTCTCGCGAAAATAATTCTGCAACAGTTTGTTTTAATGCCTTTAGTGCTCATATGCAGCCCTGTTTCATGGTCAGTGATTGGCTGTTTTTAACTCTCAGCGGCTAGGTTTCTACCCGCAAATCACAGACGTATTGTGTCGCGGTAACCTTGTTGCTGTTGGCACAGTCAAATGAGCCACGTCTGTGCGATAGTTAGGGACAGGGAAATTTCGCGAATTCAATGATCTGTACGTTAGAATCAACTATCTTATGCACATTCGAGCCCCGATCTATTTGTCAACTAGCTGCTACTCAGTGGAACAGCAGCCAGTGAACGAATATACGGAGCTTGAGTATGCATAGTATAATGGATTATAGCCTGCGGGTCATTGAATTCGTGAAATTTTCCTGTCCCTAGCGATAATACATTCTACCAGCAACCTTGAATCAGAGATACTTCACATGTGCACATAAGGAATTGAAACAAACTGTTGCAGAAATATTTTCGCGAAAAATCGTGGGCTGTAGCAATAGCGAACCCTCGCTTAGTCAGCCTCGGAGGGCGTCATGGTATTCAGTTTTTATAACCCGTTGCCCTCCTTCCCCCTTGGTTCTTAACCTGCTTTCAGGCAGAACACCGCTCATTATCATCAGTAGAGGTACGTAAATTTCGCAGATACATTCCAGGTCAGTTTGAACGCCAATTATGTATACTTCATTGTAATGTCTGTGACTTGCTGGCGGCTGTTACGAAACGCGTTTGACTACTGCAAGCCAGTAGTAAATAAGGAAATAATGCGAAGTGCTATCGCTTGCTACCTCCGTGTACGGTTATAAGTCAATAGATAAAAGATTGTGGCCAGTGGGTGTATAGGACTGACAAGTATAGGCTGCTGCCAGATGAATCCGCGAAATTGACGTACCTCTAATCATCAGTTACAATTCCCGAAGTTACCTCCGCAATAAACCAACCGGCACATAGTTGAAAAATGTCTACACAGTGCCTGCCCAGGGAACCTTGTGGTTTCCCCCGTGAAACATCAGCCGTCGAGTTCGTCTCAAGACTCGATAATGCAGTTTAAGTAATTGTTACATCTTACATTCAACAATTGTAATAAAATTACAATTGTATTGTTTTGTATTGAATTTTGCCGTACGATAAATAACAATCTGAATGGCGCGGGGATGTTTGTTTCTTGTATGTTCACTGTGTCATTCTGACGCAGAAAGAAACTTCAGCATTAATATCTTAAAACACTTTGCGTGAAGCCCTTTATTTATTGCACCAGGCTACTAAAAACTCATTTCCTCCTTCCTCAAAATACCTGTAGACAATCAATAAAGTAAAAAAGTAAAAAGTTTGGTTTGCTGGTGGAGAGAAGAGGAGGAATTGATGGAGAGGATGTCGGATAATTGCATTCTGTAGTTCCTATTAAAATTCAATTTATTTTCTCTTTATTTTATTTTTTAATTTTCGTTCAACTTCCAATTACAATCTGTGGATAACTTTTCTCGATAAATAAGTGGTAGTAAACAATTCAAACGCCAAGTTCAAAAAATAAATACGTCACAGGCTTTCGAAAATTATTTGTTGTTGTTGTTGTTGTTGTTGTCAACAAGCGTCGTACACCAACATGTTATTATCAGAAAGTATGATAAATGTAAGCAATAAACTGCCACGTTATAATGTGTGCTCTTAATGTACAAATATTAATGTTCGAATTCCGGCATTACACTATGGTTTAAAATGTTTATTCACATGAAAGTCAGACATTGCTTAGGATCTTATTATAAGAGCAGAATATTCGTCATGTCTGATACAACAAAGTACTTGCTAGGGAATAGACTCCTAATGTAACAACTACGGTGCGTTATGAGATTTTAAATGTTTGATTGGTAAAAGTAAATACTCGTTACCACATAAATACTTGCAATAAACACATTAATATTAATATTTTTATTTAGATTCTTTACTATAGAAACCGAGTTGCTGATGACGAACGGATATATAGGATTTTTTTCATCCTTGTTAGAAAATGATTGTAATAAATTATATGCCGTGGAGTAGAGACTTTCGGTGAGTGCTTAAGAGTTATTGGACCTGGTGCGTGAGACGTGCTGTAGTGTGGCACGGAAATTATTTTTCATGTGTAATTGTTAAAAATGTTTCCAATGCGTTTATCTACGAAAAGAAGACACACTTCAAACTGTATCCCTATATTTTAAAATGCCGGCCGCTAGTTAAAAACACGATTTCCAAGCTCCTCAAAAGTGCTAAAAATGACTTTTTCACGTTGATGTGGCTGAGAAAATATCAACCGTAGTCGAAAAACAAAATCATAGACACCTACATTGGCCTTTACCACATACTTTCCACAAATAAAGTGGTAGGGTCATAGTTTAAAGTCTTGTTGAAAAAAATTTTCTACGAAAACACTGCGCGCTAATTTAGTCCTTCGCGCCTAGAGGCGATGAGGTGTTTGACGGACGTGTTATATTCGACTTATCGCTTTCCCCGTTTCCGTGCCTCAAACTTTAAAAACAAGCTAGCGTCCACTGAATCTTAAGGGCGCTGCCTACTCGCGCGTGAGAGGCTCAAAAGCGACGGAGTAGTAAGGACGACCTTGAAGCGGGCATCAAACGCCGCGTCGCCTCTACGAGCCAAGTGCTGAACTAGCGTGCAAGGTTCCCGCCGAACGGTTTGTACTATGGAACACTCAGCGGTGACTGTATGATTGTATTGGTGAAGAGCCTGCTACTAAGTTCAGTGCAGGTCGCAATTTGAGTTTCACATACATCCGGTTAGTACATTTCGAAGTACGGATGTCTGAAAACAGTGTTTTTAATGAGCGTGGCGTCTTAACAATGAGGTTCCTATCTTGTCTGAGGTTTGTTTTCTTTCCTCGCATTTGCACAATGGGCACACGTAGAAAAAACCCGTTTGCGAACATACTGCAACGCATTGCGTGGGGTAGGCGGCCGCCTTAAGGGCGTTCAAGTGGGGAAAAATTCATAATTTTATATTTGTATGAAATAGTGTTAGTTTTGTAGACATTACTTAAGAATACCTTTACCTCTAACGAAAAAAAATTAGCTCAGCCAGTTTTCCCGTAATGTCACTCCAAAGTCAAAATTTGCATAATTTTACTTCATACAAAACTTGGAAACCAGTAAATATAATGAAATGGAAAAAATCTCATCAAAACTTCACGTCACCGTCTACGGCTTGAAGCATATACAAACCAATTATAAAATATTTTTGTGTTTAAAATCAATTTCTAAAAGTACAAAAAAAATTTAAAATTTTGAAATTTTTTATTTCACATAAACATTTTTTGTAACGGGTTTTAAATGCTACAGGCCATAGACAGTAACACGTAGTTTTGATGTGATTTTTTCCATTTCATTATGTCAACGGGTTTTCAAGTTTTGTATGAAGGAAAAATATGCAAATTTTGAATTTGAAGTGCCATTACGGGAAAACTAGATGAGCTAATTTTTTTCCGTTAGAGGTATATGTACTCTCAAGTAATGTGTACAAAACTAACACTATTTCATACAAATATAAAATTACGTTTTTTCCCCACTTGAACAACCTTAAGGGGCCTCCCTACTTGCGCTTGAGACGCTTTGCAGAAAGTTGCGATTATTATTTTTTTGCCGAAACTACTAAACGCGCATTATATTTGTTAATCTGCGAAAAGAACACACACTTCAAACTATGTCACTGCAGCTTCAAATATTCAGCACGTTTATTTAAAACATAATTTTCGGGCCCCTCAAAATGGCCAAAAATGGGGGTTTCAGGCTGCCGTATCTGTACGAAAAACAACCGGATTCGATAAAAGACAACTATAGAAACAAGAGTTAGACTTTGAACTGTGCTGTCCACAAATAAAATATTGTGGTCACACATAACGACCCTTAGGAAAAAGAATATTAGTAAAGCACTGCACGCCATCTGAGTTTGCGCGGAGAGGCGATAATACATTACATACGTCGGTCAACGGCAACCTTACCGCTCCTGCGTCACACACACACACACACAAACACAGTCTATCTAGGGAGGCCTCTGAAGGTGGCCGTCTGGGAGGACGCATTTTGTGTGTTTATGTCGAAAAAGTGTGGAGAGCTAAGGACGCACTGAAAAAAAGAGTATAGTTGCAGTTACCATACTTGTGTTAAAACAGGGACAAAAAACAGTTTTGTTGTTGGTACGATGTTGTGAACTGTTCCTCCAACTCTCTGTTTTGTAGAAGAAACAGAGAGCCTTGTTGTTTTTACAAACCAGATGGTAACTTCTACAAAACAGATTGTTGAAGGAACTGTTCAGAGTAGTACCAACAACCAAACGGTTTTGTTGTCCCTATTTTAACACAAGTATGGTACCTGCAACTATACTCATTTTTCAGTGCCTCACTCTAGCCTTTAGGCTCAAGTCAGAGAACTGCCGTGAAGTCTGATCGTCAATAACTTACCTCTGTGAGGTATTTATTTGGGACAGTTCCGTTTATGACATAATATTTTAGATAAAAATGTGCAGTACTCATCAATACCTTTATTTTGTACCATGTACCAAGATTATCAGGACTCAAATGGACCGCAAAAACAAACATTTTCGTTATTTTTGGCGCGGAGAAAGTAACATTTTAAGATTATTTGAAGGCCTGAAAAGGGCAAACACGCTTGCAACTTTCTTTGACTGCTATTCCTAAGCAGACATCACTCAAGTTGAGTAGTTTTCGAATAAAGAAGTTTTGGCCGAATCTCCACACTCCGCTCGGTGGCTTTTGAGAGGTTATATGCACGAATCAGTGGAGTAAGAGAGGGCAAGAGAGAATGTCTACTATAACACACACTGAACAACAGCAAGGCCCACATAAGAAATCCTCGAACGCTAATTATGTAGTCCTTCTTGTGTTACTTGAGAGAAAGCAAATACTCGTAAAAGTGAAGTTAACTGCTCTATTTTAAAAATGTGTCCGTTAAATATAACTAATACTTACGGGCGCTGTCTGCTGCAATATTCGTCATATTTTTACTTTTATATTTGTACCAGATATTTTTGTCTTACTTTAGACATAAATTGCGACCAAATCTTGTTCTTATGACATTTTTGTATCTCTCATAGTTTTTGCGTAATGACTCGTAAACGTCGAAATTGGCGTTTTACGATTTTATGTACGCCATTAAAACCAACTGACATACCAAACTGAAAAAAAAAAAAAAATCACCGTGATTTAAGATTGTGTAGGCTATAACTTGACGTATATAAAGACAAAAATAAAATATTTTTGTATTTAATAAAGTTGTTGAAATTTTAAAATTTTAATTTAAAAATCAACATTTTATTTAAATACATAAATATTTTTTTCTTTTATATACGCCAAGTTGTAACCTACAACATTGTTATACAATGTGATTTTTTTTTTCAATTTGGTATGTCAGTTGACTTTAGTGGCGTACATAAAATCGTAAAATAAAAATAGTTTGACGTTTACGAGTCGTTACACAAAAAAAAACTATAAGAGATACAAAATTTTCCTAAGAGCGACATTTAATCAAAATTGATGTCTAAAATAAAAAAAAATATCTGGCACAATTAAATTGTATAAAAATATGACGATGAAAATTGTTGTGGACCGCGCCGTTAAAAATGAATTTACCACGATGTTTGAAATGTTTCTGTAGTCAGCACACGTGGTAGGATTTTTTTTTATCCGGAACACAAGCAATTCAAATCTCACAAATAGCTGAAGAACGTACGAAAATATTGTTTAAGGTTTTTTAATGACATACGTTTGTAAAAAATTGTTTGCATGTGGGCCGTTGTGTTTTGTAAATTTGGCATTCTTACTATCGCGTCATTCACCGAGTGCGTTCAGTGTTCAAACATGGCTTTTAACACGTAAAAGTACTTCCTACCTAAGAGTGGGGGTTCAGTACCTGTCCAATACGTCATTCCAATGAATATGTTTTGTTCATTTCCGTGTGGCCCACATTAGTATATGTTTTGGGATTTTTTTTTTAATTCCCGGGAACAGTGAAGCAACATTTGTATGTAAACTCCCAAAAAAAAAAAAAAAACTTTTGAAAACACCTATGTTTATTCTTGAAGCGTAATTTTCATATTATTAACGCAAAAAATGGCCTTTGTTCAAACGTGACATCGTGAAAGGTATTTCAGTTTCATATTATGTAACTTGACATATAATCCCTAACCTAGCTCTGGCCAAGTACACTGAGTAAGACACACGCATCTCTATTGTCAGTCACATCTAAAATGCGTCAGTTTGGCACTGAACTTTGTCTAACTTGAGATGTGGCCGGAGCTGTGCTGGAATGCCAGAATGATATGAAGCCCCCTTAAAAACGCTCGGCGCCCCAGCCCCCCTCGGAAGTAGCCGAAGCCGACCGGAAGCTGGGTGCAGTATTGATCCGGTTGGTGCGCGCCAGCATCGTACAGGGCCCCGCCCTCCTTGCTAACAGGATGGGAGGGGGTGGGTACATTCCTCTCAACCACGCTTTCCCAACCATCTGCTGTCATCGCCCCTCGTCTGGCTTCGAACGAGGGACGAGGTTATGCACTTGGCGAGATGATATATTCACCCTGGTTAGTACAACATCCCCTACCATCAGCTGCGGGCGTGGTGATAAATTACGTGCTATCATGCCGCGACTGACATGACCGCTCGGAATCAATTCGTTACGTTGGTTTACCGCTTTTGAAAACTACTCGTTTTGACAAGCTGACGAGCTATTACTACATACATGTAAAGTATGCTATATCATCTCTCATACTTCGTAAATAGCTTTACTGTTGAAACAATCGAGCAGCCGCAACCACATTCAACGACATCTTTAGAAATTATTCTGTCTCTCTAATGGGGTGTAACTGGAGACCGGTATGATTTACCGCAGTAGAAAAAAACTATCTAAAAATCACTTTTTTTTTGCCGACAAGTGCAGTTACTTCGACTTACAGCAAGTGCCACTCACCAATAAAATGTTGTTGCCATAAATTTTTTTTCCGGTAGTGTTTGTTATGGCTCTTAAACTTTGTCAACTGATATGGTTGCCAGAACAGATAAAACCACTTCAAAATATATTTACCTGTATAACTAAATATACCAGTTTTCTGGGTTGTTTGACGTTTTTGATTCTTATTGCTGGCTGCAAACCAACACAAACACGAGTCACACGTACAGAATCTGTAATGCCAACGTGCGATTTTAATTTGTTTTGTATTTTAAAACAATTACACTTAACTGCATCTGTAAAATTTCTATCTCATTAACACCTTATACATAATAAAATTGTGTTATTAGATGTGACACAATATCTTATATTAAGCTGTTTATGTACCATACACGTCTTGTGTACAGTATTTAATGTCTGGCTTAATATGCATACTAATATAATACAATACGATATAAATATATATATTTTTTATTGTTTTACTCTGCATATTTATAATGTCCGTCAAACAGTCCGTTAGGGCCTCATTAGGCTGGCAATTTGAGATATACGACATAGTAACACTAAATAATGCTGCAAGTGAACACAATACTGCAAAATCAGAGCATATGTTGTGTAGAATGATTACAAAAATTACACAACTTTAATTAAAAAACAAGAGGACACTAAAAAATTAAGAACTACAGAAAGTGATGTCTCCGAGGGAGGGGGCTAACGCGGTTTGCCTGCCTCCGGCCATCGTCTCTCGGACGCAACATACATATGAAAACTTTCACGTTAAAATTTCATGAATGGACAATCTGGTTGGTTTGATAAATATAGCAAAGTTTTTACAGCAGTTGTGTGTGTTGTTCATAAAGCGTTTCGTTATGTCAGAAGACTTATGTGGTATTACAGATAGATCATTGTTTCTTTTCCAGTAGAATGAAAACTTTCATGGCTGCATTGTTTATTATTTTTACTGCAATCGAATATTGTAAATTGTCTCTTAAAGAAAAATATGTATCTAAAGTCGATCGTCTTGTTTTTAATGTATGTATCTTGTAGTCCGATAATATACCCATGTAGTCAAATTGGGTTTCTGTTCAATGAAGTCTGTTATGAATGATTTTGAATATTTTAATTTGAAAGTTTTCTAAACGTTTAGAATCAGTCTCCGAGAGCGAGTTCCATACAACTGACCCATATTCTGGCTTAGATGTGTTAAGTTATCAGACCTACTCAGATTTGCAGAATTTGTAATAAATGTAATAAGGTCTAAACACCTAGAAAGCTTAAAATTAAGGTTATCAATATGATGATGACTTTAATTTTCTTATGACCCATAAAATTAGACTGCTGACAATAGATGGTAGTGACTAATTATTGTGTCTTCTAGGCAAATTATTAAGTGAAAATAAATCTCCTGCTTTACGAATACTTTAGAAAAATAATCAGCAAAACGATTAGCAACTGATTTCGGATTTCTAATGATCTCATCTTTATCGCGTATAGTAATGTTCTCATTATGCCCATTTTAATGATTTTTATATAATTTCAGAAAGTTTTTGGTTCTTCCTTAAATTTATTGTTGGTATAAATTGAAGATGTGTTTCTCTACATTTTACAGTTTTCGTTTATTTGCAAGTCGATTATACGTTTCAGAAGTTTTATTTTTATATGTTTTATGTATTTTGACAATTGCTTCCTCCATGACTATCTCAAAGTCTTCGATTTTCGACGTGTCCTCATTTGTTGACTCATAAATTTCTCTCGCCTCATCAATTTGAGCTAATAGAAGAGATAATGTAACATATTGAAGTTCAGGTGTTGCTGCTGCCATTTTGTTGATGAAATTGTTTACCGCTTGAAAGTTTTAATGGTGTTGTGGACTGTATTGATTATCACTGCTTTGCTGTAATTTTCATTTCTTCAACGTGCTTTTCTGAATACTGTAGTCTGATGTTTGTAACATGCATCCAAAATGTTGCTTGTATAGTGCCTTTACCCTTATGTTGAAATCCAGATGTGTCACAGAAACCAATTTTTCCTTAAATCCCTATGCGGCTTCGCCCGCGTGTACTATAGGAAAGAGTAACTAACTTTACTTTTAGTTACGTGTTAATTGATGGTGATATATTCTATATTATACTATATTCACTGCTTATCTTTAAAACATCAAGTACAAACAGATTTGTCCAGCCTACTGCGCTAAGCGTACTTTTTTTTAATTCATCTTTATTTCTCTATAAAACAGCTGCCCGGCATTTAACAGCTAGCGTACTCAATAACAGTGTAAAGAGCGCGCGCAATACGCTTGTATGATGTCATGTAATTCTCATCGCATAGTCTTGCACGGGATACGAACCCGTAACCCCACCCCTCCCACACCCCAAACTTCATACAATACCTGAGTGAATGCTTAAGGCCTCGATCACAGGAACATACCTACATTCTTTAAACAACAATAGCAATAAAGCTCAAATTGACTCTACTGTTTTTAGGTTTTTTTTTCCGGCAATTATTAGAATTTTTCTCGCCATAAAAACCATCTTTGAACTTCAACGAACAATTAAAAAAAAGAATTGGCCAAATTGGTCCAGGCGTTGTTGAGTTATGCGCTTACCAACACATTTTGCGATTCATTTTTATATTATATATATATATATATATATATATATATATATATATATATATATATATATATATATATATTAGTTTTGTACTTGCAACGTTAAAAAGCTGACAGATTCACTGATATTAGTCTCGTATGAAACTTCAGTCAACGGAATTTAATGCTAAATACAAACATAAATAATCATCTTTTGAACAATTTCGATAGCCTACACGTAATTTTGAGATATATAATTATATATATTATGTTTAGTACAAAAGTTACACAATAGTGCAGGATGGAAACTTTCCTCATAAACTGTCTTGTATAATTTTCAAAGTATTATATACGCAAGGCAAATATAACATATTACATAATTTAAAAATATAGTATGATATGTAACATTGAAAATCTAATATAAAGTTTAATCAAAATGTATAATCTATTATTTTTGCTCAATCATCAAGGCAGAAGCTAAAAACGGTAAACGCTTGAAAAACAGGTCAAGATTTAAAATATTAATTTACTATGAAAATAATGACACTCATTCAAATTATTTTGAATATTTTTCAAAATATTTTTTGTGTTATTGGTAGTTCCATTCCTACTTGTTTCTATAAATATGGTATTAATTTATGATCGGATAACACATTTTAATTGCAATCTGCAGCCTTTAACATAGTCTCATACTGTACCGTCTTATCCTAATACGCTTCCAATTTGCCTAATACTAACACATCGAAATGTTAGGCAGCAATAGTTTGAACAAATATAGAACGACGTTAAAGTAATTTATAAGTGTGTGATAAAATGTGTACACTCTGGCGTAATTATGTGTATTAGTTTGCAAGTCAGAAAAAAATTGAATGAAGACGTGTGAGGATAGCAGTTTTATAGAACTATATACATAATTCTTACGAGTGTATAAATAACTAGCCCAAATAATTCCAGATCAAAACAGAACAATTATTTAAAAAAATTTCCATAAAGCGTAATTATGCTGTTAGAACGTTTTTTTTGTTCAAGGGAGATGCGTATTGGAATCTTACACTACGTAAAATCTCATCATTAGTTTCCTTCAAAGGTTTATGAGTTTTTTTTGGTACAAGACATTGGTAACACTTCAGAACACAAATTCACATACTTACACTTTCACTGTCGTAATCATTTTTGACTGGTTATGGTACACGAGAAACATTCCTCAATTGGTGGCTTTGTCCAGCTAGTGAAATTGAAAGGGATGCAAATGGTACAATTTAGAAATCGGTTAGAAACCTTTAGCAATGCCTTGAAAAATACTATTTGAAAAATGCCTCAAGAAAAATTTGTTACGGTTTTTGAGGTGTTACATTTAAGTGACTCATTCACTTTTATTCAGTGCCCAAGAAACTAAAATTAGCTTTGAACTATGACTTCCCAGATTAGAAAAATTAATTATCTATTATGTATTAAAATTTTGAGACGTACATATACGTGATTTTGTTATTTGAATGTCGGTATTAAATCAAGAATAGCGAAGCATTATAATTTGTTTTATTAGATCAAACAGTTACAATAAAATAAAAATTATGACTTAAGGGCGTTGGACCCGTAAAATTTAATTTTTTTTTATATTTGTGTCAAACACCGTTCAACTTTTGCACATCAGATAACACGTAATTTCCCCAAATAAAAAAAATTAGGCCCAATAGTTTTTGCAAAATCACTCATCAAAGTCACGAAATGGCCATTACGGTGCAGCCAAAATAAAAAAAAAAGTAATTAACTAGTGAATTCAAAATTACGGGAACTGAAAGTGAGTGTATCAATGCATTTCATGATATATTTGACAAAAGTTAGTTTTGAATATTTCAGTAGTAGCCGAAAGTCAAAGTTATGCAAAAATTGTCTAATTTTCATCAATTTTTTAAAAAATACAAAAATATGTCGTTTTGTGTTTACAAAGGTGTCATGAAGTAGTTCACATCATTAAGTATCGATATGAATTATCTTGTTTCTGCAAGTTAATTACTTTTTATTATTTTGGCTACACCGCAACTGCCATTTTGTGACTTTGATAGGTGATTATGCTAAAACTATCGGCCCTAATTTTTTTATTCGGGGAAATAACATGTTATCTTATGTGTAAAAGTTGAACAGTGTTTGGCACAAATATAAAATTTTGAATTTTTACGGGGCCAACGTCCTTAAGGTCTCGTTCTTTAGTTTTGTAGTGGTTTCGAAAATATTTGTTACGCAAATTAATTGCTGTATCAAATATTCATTCAGGCAGTTTTAGCACATATGTATCATCGCTTGTATCTGAATTTTTCTGTTGCAATACACCAAACGGATTTTTAGGTTTCCCCCCCCCCCCTGAAATATCACATATTTTGTTGTCAAAATAAGCCAAAAATGAAGAAAAATAATTTTTTGCTAGCAAACGGTACATTATTTAAAAAAAAAACACTCTGATAAAATTGTGTATCGTATGACTGCACACAGTCTCAAAAATTTTCAAAGCATTTGGTTAAAAATTATGAGTTATTTGCAATTGTTTGAAATAAATGAAAGATTTTGGCCTTAAGTAATTTTTCGAATTTTGTTCGCAAGATGCCATCATATTTATTTCATTTTAAACAATAAAGGTGTCTATTCCGAAAAGATTAAAGTGTTTGTAACATACGCGTGTAGTTGAACATTTGATAATGGCCGTTTTCGGAAACAACTCCTGGTCTTTGAATTAATAAATGGTATTTGCTTCATAATAGAAGTGGTAGCTATTTCAACATTGTGTATGGTGTTTGCATTATTCCAGAAATATTATTAAAATTATCCCAGATGTTAAAAACAGCTGCATAATCCTACTTACCGGTTTGAAAATTTTGTTTATTAATATAAATACTATAAGATGAATAAGTTATAATCAGGGAAAAAATGTCACCTAAGTTGTTTACTTTTCTACGGTGCTCAACTTTGACATAATGTTTAGCGTGTCTCGTTTAAATAGTCACCAAACCTGTGCATGTAGACCTTAATATTGTTTACTTTATATCAACAACGTAAAAGACAAATAAAATTTTGAATATTCTAAACCATTTCAACTACTAAAAATATAATCGTAAAATTCGTAATATTGCTGTTTTGACTTTAGTATATTATGTTTTAGAATTTTGTTAACGTCACTTATTCTCACAAAACTAATTAATGCAGATTTTTGCGGGGATTAAGGAGAGAGTTCTTTAGATGTAGTCTAAAAAAGATGACATTTTAAGCTGTTCGGTTATACAAAAAAGACGTATAGAAGTTTTTATTACGTTAATCAATCTAGCTTTCATTAGTACCTTGCTACTATTATAAAATTGATTTTAATTTGCTTTTACCCTTCAAGAGGTGAGATATTCCACATAAGATTCTGCAATCAACCTTCGAAAACGAACACCGGATTTATTGACGTTCAGCTCTTTGATGACGACTCTCGGAAGCTTTACTACGGTCAACTGTACTATATATTAGGAAGATAATTTAAATGGCTAAATACGAGATCCGCTAGGGAAATTGCTCACCTCGTTTCTCTGGAGTCGATGAAAAGGTTGAAAAAGAGAGACGGTAATAAAATAAATAATACCTATGTTAAATAAAGACAGAAGTTACGTACTATTAATTGTAACTGTAAAACAAAACCATTACGGCTATTACATTTTTATTTTCAATATAATAAAGTAATTATTACTATCACGCAAGCTTTCAAACGAAGTGACACCTGATTTGAGCCTACTTACCAATACCGGCGCAGCTAACGGAACCTAACGGAACAAATCGTCCACTGCCAAACTAATAACGCTGAGCTTCTAGCCTATGGTAGAATTCTAATATAATACTTATGAAAACAACTAGCTGGTTTCCGCGACTTCGTTCACTAGGTTTTCATTTTAATGCGGTTTTATTTTCGGTAACATAGAGTTTTGAAAATAGCTTAACGGTGCAAAATGATGTCAAGGGTAATTAACGTCAATTTTAGAAACATTTTGAAAAATAAAATTGTTTTACTAAATCATTGGGTACCCGTTCTGCTGCTCCACCCCATTTGGCCACCCTATGTCCCCAAAATTAAACTTGTTTTATTAGAAATCTGCATGCACAACTCACGAATTTTATTACTTAACTTTTTTTAGTAACCCTTTCTGCGCTATACCCCGTTTTGAACCCTCTCCTTCCAAAATTATTATTTATTTTTTATTTTTTGCAAAAATCTTCGCGGACACAACTCACAAAAGTTTTTTCTAGCTAAATTTTTCAGGTATCCAGTTCTGCCCCTCTACTCCTTTTTGAACCCTGTTTTCCAATAATAAAATTTGGTAGAAACCTTCGCGGACGCATGCACAACTCACCAAAGTTGATCGTTTCACTATATTTTTTATATTCCGTCTGCCTCTCTTCATTGTTTTCCGAACCCAAAAAAAAATTTCTTTTGCAGAACTCTTTGTGGGTGCACTCACGTCTCACCAATAATATCTTCGTATTCGGATGAATGGTATAGGGCAGCATAGAAGATGAATAAATAAACAAACAAACATTCATTTTAATAATACAGGCTAGCAGTCCGTGGCATTGTCCGCGTGAATTACTCGTAAAAGCGAATATTTACTTCAATGGAAGGACGTCTCTGTATGCGATGTTAGTAGCTCGGCCATTAAATGTTAGAATAACCAATCTGCAGGTTGACCTTACTTTACATTAGGTTAAATAGCCATAGCTGCCAATGTGATAAACTGTCACTCTTAACGACCGTCCCGGACCTAATTTATAGTCATACTAAACATATCTTGAATATACGAGTATTAGGATTATATAAGTAGTGTAATTGGTAAGATGACTGATTTACCTCGAGCACAACTTTTGATGTCTGTGCCCCACGGTCCACACTGAAAAAAGAGTATAGTTGCAGGTACCATACTTTTGTTAAAATAGGGACAATAAAACAGTTTGGTTGTTGGTACTACTCTGGAAAATTCTTCAACAATCTGTTTTGTAGAAGTTACCATCTAGTTTGTAAAAAGCAAGGCTCTTTGTTTGTTCTACAAAACAGATTGTTGAAGGAACTGTCCAGAGTAATACCAACAACCAAACTGTTTTGATGTCCCTATTTTAACAAAAGTGTGGTACCTGCAACTGTACTCTTTCTTCAGTGCCAGAGGAAGAGGACTTGACACGGCTTATGCTCTCCAGCAAGAGAAAGTGACTCCCTTTTTGTCGCCGAGCGCTAGTAGTAATTTAATGGAAAATTTGCCTTGTTTACATCTGGTGACGTTACAATTTTCGCAATTATTTATATAAACGTACGATAATATGGTAAACTGGTATTGTAGATATATGTCTCGAATCCATAAATGCATTCGCGTGAGTGTGGAACAGTTTTTATAACTGTTTGATATAAGTCGTCTTAAAAAGTATAAATATTTAATTTAAAATTGTTATTACAAGTTAAATAGTAAAAATTTTCTACATTGAATTATTACAAATCTCTACATAGAAAAACTACATTTTATGGCTGAAAATGTGTTCTGATGTACATGGCATATACATTCTCTAGATTAAAATGTTTTTCTTCTATAATACAGACAATTCCGTTAACGACTACACAGATTAAGCTGTGAAATCTTGCTAAGCCAAAGACAAAACGAGATTAATGTTCCACTAAAAGACTACTAGCGCTGCGACAAAAATGGAGTCACATTTTATTGCTCAGTGGTAAGACCTTACCTTCATAGACCGTGCTGTGCCCGAAATACGTACCTTCAAATGTTAATTAAAATAAATAACGTATTTACTCTCTGGGCACACATCGGTTGTACAACAATTCGTAACGATATAATTGCAGAATATTAATATCCCTTTATAGGCCAGTCATATTAAGTCAAAAAAGGGTCTTACCTGGAAAAAATCCCCTTACAGGGAATACTTGATACATTCATAACACTAGTACCTAGTAACAATATTTCAAAAATCAACACTTGTGGGTGCTTTGCTATGGCCGCCATATTGGAATATGTTGGCTGATATTCACTTTTTTTGGCTATATTTCGAAAACCGTTACAAATATTTAAAAAAGTTAAAGTAAAAAATGTAAGTACATTTAAAAACACAAACTTTACCGTATAGTAATATTTTTTTGTATCTGCATTGGTCTCTGAGTTATTCGCTTGTAAAAATTATTTAAATCAATTTTTGTTCAGCTTTTTAAATATAAATCGGCAAAATCTAATTAAATTGCTAGTTATATCTGTAAAACTTGTAAAATATTTCTTGAAACACGTTTAGTTTTAATTTTGGTTTCTATTCTGTATTAAAATATGTAGTTTTTTTTTGGTCGGTCGATATTTCAACAATATTTAATAAGCGGGATTTCATTTCTGAACATAATGAACACATCATCATGTGAGCCCCAATTTAATTAACTCCTAACTCAAACGGTATTGCGTAAACACAGACAATGCATTTTTATATATCCTATCAGAAATAAAAGTCACAAGAGATGTAAGAAAAGTGTGAATTTTAATATTTACTAGCATTTAAAAGTAAAATAATAAATTTTACGTTAAAAGTACTTAATGTTTCAACTACTAGAATGGTTTATCTTTTTTTTATCAACCAACTCAGCAAGTATAGTTGTCTTCAATGTCCACATCAGGTGGGTTCTAACACGTTAGGCCTTCACATTTACCACACATAGCTGAGCAGAGGAGACCTGCTTGTTTACACTCGCAAGAACCACGACAAGTCTTGCATTTACATGAAATCAAAATCAGCACCCTAGCTGGAGCTGGCGGCAGGGATGTCAATTTAGGTTGTAGTAACTCCATCCCCATTCACAAGAGTCCAGATCGTTTCCCAACCACTTCTGCAATTGGTAATAAACTTTGAAGCTGTGTTGAGCTGCAGCTGCCGACGTAGGCGGAAGTGTGGCTAACTCAAAATTAGCCTGCAGCTGCTGTTTCGCAGTTAGTTGATTATACATGTAAAATCTGTGCTCATCCAATGTTTTGTTCCTTGATTTGCTACACAGTGCAGTAATAAATTCCTCTCCTGCCGTACTAATTACTTCTCTTGTTGACGTATTTTCGTTGAAAACACTTATTGTATTTCTCAACCCTTCATGCTTCTTTAATAAGTTGAGAGACTTAATTTTCCCTTTACTGAAAACAGCGGAGGTTGTGTCACAGCCTGATATTGCGTGAGAAAATAAAAGCACATCTTTAACATCATGATGAAGCTCTCATTGCTTAGAGATATCGAAAACACTTTCTCCTATATTACCAGCTAATGGCCGAAAAAATAAAATGTTTTCTGTTGTGGACAGAGACGTCAACAACACCAAAAGGTCAGTTTCCTGTCCACTTTGGTGATTAAAACATCAGCGTCATCCATTGCTTGATGTATCTCAAATCCTGCCTTTGTGAATTTGTGTGCAACTACTGTGATGAGATGATTTTTATTTTTAATATTACAGAGAAAGTCACACTGGGCATGAGCAACATAAGTATATTTGTTGAACTGAACTTCGGGGACTGTTTTCTTGTAACGAAGCGTACGTGTTTCACCTTTGGCTGTTGGAGAATCAGGATGACCATCGAAAACTATAATAGAATTCTTACTGAAGTGCCTTTCCACGCGGGACTTGTAAGCTTCTATGACATCACTGTACGTGCCTGGCCTAGCCCACACGACACAGTTCAGCAGGTAGCCTCCATCCATAGCATATGTACAATTCTGAGGGAAAGTGATATTTTCCTTCTCTGGTTGAAAAGCTGAAACAAGGGAAGATGTCGTTCCTTTTCGCATGTGAGATTCAGTGAACATACAGTAGTAGGGGGTCTTGGTGCCAATTCATACCTAAATTATTCTTTAAGGTCTTCTAGAGTGCTGTTTAAGCAGATGATCCTGTTGAATAACTGTTGCACAATGATGGGAACTACATTCCCTATAATGTTAACAGATGACATAGCTCCTAGTGTTATTTCCCTTGCTTTTCTTGGAATAACTACATCAAAATTGTTTTTTCCCCTCAATGCATCCATACATTCCTTTCCCTTTTCAATGGTAAGATCACGTCTCCAACGACACCAGAAGATATACTGACTACACTGTAAAAAAACTTCCTAAAATGTTTAGGAAGTTATTATCCCAGACGCAGTGTGGGACAGTTACCATACTTCCGGCTTGTAAATATGCAAACCTTTACAGTTGTTACAATACAAGTCTGGTAATTTCAGTACACATTTGACTGTTTAATAAAAAGTTTTAGGAGTGCTACCATGGATGTCTGGGAAACTATTCTACCATACCTACTTGCATTCCTCCTATTTGTGCTCTGATCTTAGTTCTGTACAAGCGATTTCTCTTCGTCTAACCATTAAGGCAGTGGTTGGTGTCAGCAGTTACCGCTAGCCAGTTGTATTCTCAAGATGCATTTACTTCCTCTTGCGTTCTGCCACTGTTTCATTTCCACCTCATTTAAACATCCTCAGCTCTAAAGAAATCGCTTTAAAGAGGCTTATGTAACGAATGTAATTTCCCATGTGTGAGTCGCAAAAACCGGTGGGTGATCAGGCCGACCGACTTTGTTACCCGTGAAGTACTAATTGGCACGCAGTATTTTTTCTAGTATTAATTTTTCTGTGGCACTATGAGTCGTGACTGTATACTTTTCTATATGTATTTATCCATGTATATTATAGTATTTTTCAAAACATGTATTTCAAAATGTTTTCAACGTCGTGTAGCTCCCTTAATATTCACCACATAATTGTGTTTGTCGATGTAGCCCCACCTTATTTTAAACAAACAATCCCGTTCCTGAGTTTGGAACATGGATTCTGGTCCATACTCTATATAAGCTGTATAGTTCATCATACGGCGTGTCTTTTACTAGACACAAAGTAGAAAGTACTTTACAAATCATACGATAATAATGTGTGTTGTAAGCCTACTATTAGCCGTCTCTGTGTTCTGTCTACTGATGTTACTTGGGACGCCGAAGTGCCTAGGGACATATTTTTAGGAATTTTTTTCTTATGTTGCAACCCTACATGAATAATTCTTACCGACAATTTAAGCCGGAGATTTTCGACAATGTTGCTTTGTGTTTCCTTTTGCTGCTACGGCTGTCACGTATGAAATTAAAATCCCAGAAAAAAATGTCCCATATTTTACTGTGGTCCCCAGATTACGGTACTGTTCCTAATACGAGTTCTGTCTCATGGGACCTAGGATAAATAAATGAAGTGTGTAAAGACAGGAAAAATTCGCGTTTTCTCTGACTTGTGGGCTAGTCTATACGAATATCTGTGAACTGAAGCATTCTGTAGTAGCTGTTCATTAGATGCTTGCTAAAACAGTGACATGGCCGCATTTAGTTGCATTTTTAATGTTGGCTCAAGGACTTCCAGGGTCAAATGCGAAAGTGACATGAACGTACAGTTTTCTGGAATTCTAGTTTGGGCCCAACAGAAAACACGATTTTTTCCAGGTCCCTACGCATGTTATATTTTGTTTAAAATGTACGTCGTTACGACGATGTATTGTTGAATATTCTTGTTATTTGCAGGCTGGTGCTCGGAGGACGAGGAGAGACTTGTCAGAGATCTGTTCCGAGGTTACAACAAGCTCATCCGGCCCGTGCAGAACATTACGCAGAAAGTGAACGTTCGCTTTGGCCTGGCGTTTGTTCAGCTCATCAACGTTGTAAGTATCCCCACCCTGTGTAAGTACGTTTATAACTGCTGCCAACTCTCCACAAGCGAAGGTTTTTGGCAGGTGGAGTGGCTTTGCCAACAAAATGATCAATTACGAGGAAATTATTTTTCTGAGTCTTCACGAATTCTGCGTCATATTGTGATGCTAAAACGTTGAGTCGAATGAGGAGGTTAGCCCAGTTCTCAGAACTAGGTCTTAAAGAAAGCGAATTTTTCATTGAATCTTCAATTTACAAATCATAAGAGCATGTTCATTAAAATGGCTTTCGGGTCGCGGTGGTCGAGTGGTCAGAACAACCCGGGCGATCCGGGTTCGATCCTCGGCGGGCCGGTTCCCGGATTTTCGCATGTGATCGCTGGTCGCTGGTCGACGGGTTTTCTCGGCGGTCTCCTGTTTCTCCAGCCCCTCTTATTCCGGCACTTCTCCATTGTAGGGCATATTTTCATGTCATACTTAGGAGCATGCACATGCCTACGGGCGACAATATATGTCTGCATTAAGGATGCGATACATTTGGTACTCGGGTACACTTCTTATACTATATATACACAGGGTGTTCCGGAAGTAGATGTCAGTTGAGAGGCAGGTGATAGAAGGGCCCAAGACCTACCAAATAAACCAAACTTGTATACCCCGATTCGCAACCATCTAAACGTTATTAATTTTTTAAGAAAATTCGGCAATACTCTACCCTGAGCTAAGCATTTATTGATGGTGGAAAAAGTAATGATCCATGTGGAACGAAAATTGTACACCAAAGGTGATTAGCTTCGTCACATTTAAAACCATATTTCTTGTCACTGAGAATACAGCTTCATTGGTTAAAAAATCACTTTCACAAAAGTTGTGTTTGGTTCTGAAGGATGCCTCTAGATTGCACGACGCAAAAATATCAGTGGGTCACATAAATTATCACCCGCTATTGGAAAAACTGCCCCACGGTATGGCCAATTAAATAGTAATAACTAGTATTTTAAATTGACAAATGACGATGCAGTAATTATGAAAACATAACGCAATGCAGAACATTCACAGAATGTGAAATCAGCTATAAGGTTGAAATTAGTATCTGAGTAAATAATGAAATGTAACTTTATTAAAATTAAAATATGTTTGAAATTGTAAACATATTTTGATTGTAATGTGTTTAATTTGTGAGGATGAAATGAAATGTTATTAAAAGTGGTAATTGTCAGTTATTTCAATAAACAAAATTGATATTTTCGAAATGGAATGTTAAGATAAACGAATTACATCATCGGACAGCCTTACGTAGTCGCTGCTTCATATTCACAGTGGCTGCGCTTATGTAGAGGCTAGTGCGAACTGGATGTAATTCCTGAATAACCTTACAGGAAGATTTTCTGCGTGTGGGAATTGTGGCTAATACATAAAAATGGCGACAGGGAATGGGTATCTTTCGTGTACCCCTGTTTTCCGTTCCAGTAGTACTGCTTCATGCTCACATTATTTACCTTATTTTTTTTGGGGGGGGGGGGTGAGTGCGAGAGTATTACGGCCCTTTAACAAAGAGGTATTAAGAGCCAACGAGTGTGACGTGGGGTGAAGGACAGCACATCAAACATGCCCAGGCCCAGATGCAAACCGGGGTCCCCTCGCACGACAGACCGACGCTTTACCGACTGCGCTTCGGGGGCTGGCACCTTCATCGGCTTACAAGCATCACTGTCAAGAGCTACACAGATCGCTCCATTACATTCCTTTCGTTTCCTTCGGATGAAGACCTTGCATTGTTTCTCGACTAGAAAATACGTGTTTGTTAGGGTGTCATATGACCTGCTGCAAGAAATATTGGTGCATTGTACACTACTGTACACCCTAGGTGTACCGCATATTAACAAATAGTCTGTAAACAAAGCCGTTGTATTATTAATAAAATGCAGAAAATCTGCCTGTGAGGCTATTCAGGAATTACACACAGTTCGCAGTGGTGGGAGGCAAGCGCACTAGCCTCTACATAACCGTTGCCGCTGTGAATATGAAGCAGCAACTACGTAAGGTTGTCCTGTAATGTTATCCGTTTATCTTAACTTTCCATTTCGATAATATTTTTTTTTGTTTAATAAAATAACTGATTTTTACCACTTTTATTAATAATATTTCATTTTATCCTCACAAATTAAACATATTACACTCAAAACACATTTTAATAATTTCAAAATTTGTGTAATATTTTTATTTTAAAAAAGTTACATTTAATTATTAACTCAGATACTAATTTCAACCTTATAGCTGATTTCACATTCTGTGAATGTTCTGCATTACGTTATGTTTTCATGTTTACTGCATTAACGTTTGATAATTTAAAACACTGGTTTATACTATTTAATTGGCCATACTATGGGGCAGTTTTTCCAATGGCGGGTGATCATTTATGTGACCCATTGATATTTTTTTTTTACCTCGTGTAGAATAGAGGCATCTTTCAGAATCGAACACAACTTTCGTGAAAGTGATTATTTTTAACCAATGAAGCTGCACTCTCAGTGACATCAAATGTGTTTTTAAATGTGACGACACTAATCACCTTTGGTGTGTGAAAATTTCGTTCCACATGGACCATTACTTTTTCCATCATCAGTAAATGCTTAGCTCAGGGTAGAGTATAGCCAAATTTTCTTAAAAAAATTCATAACTTTTAGATGGTTGTGAATCGGATTATAGGCCTACAAGTTTGGTTAATTTGGTAGGTCTTGGGTCCCTCTATCACCCGCCTCTTTAGTGGCGTCTACTTCCGGAACACCATGTATATATGCGTTTTAGCATAATGCAAATGCTTTTGGATTTGGTCACCAAATTATATGAGTTATCTCATGATTGAAACGGTAAGGAGGTATTTACGATGTAAAAAATATATTTGCCAGAATATTTCGTAATTATTGGTATGATGTCACGGATTTATGAGTTTATTGCTAGGGAATATGCATATTTTACCAGAGTTCCCTCATAATGTTTATATTTTAAGTAAATATTTTTCAGTCGATTTTAAAAGAAAATTAACTAATAATTCCAACTTGACTTGTAACGCCCCACATTTAGGTCACTCACCATATTGGAGCACTTGAATTTTAGATTTTATGAAATTATGAGAAGAAAATATGTAAAAATAGAATTCACTGTAAGATCACAGATTTTTACATTTTATTTCTCAGAATTTCAAAACACGTGAATAATAATAATGTTTAATGTGGCGACTGATGCCGAACCTTAAACACTGGGGAGGGTGACAGGAGTAAAAAATTAAAAACTGTTTTTAGAAAGATCAGGGCTTGAAACCTCAAAGTCAACAAATATGGAAAACTTATTTTTTATAATTTTTAATACGATAATGCCTAGGCCTCTACGATAACCGAATTTAAAATTCTCGCGTTTTCATTTGAAAATAATTGTAACATTCGTAAATCTCTCGCGCTGAGATTAAATTATCTACTCGGCAAAAAAAAAAATCTCATCGAATTTTAATTTTATTGAGGATTGAGTATTTCAATCGTCTACTTGACATCGTACCTTTCCATACGCCTTAAGTAGGACAATGCTTAGTCAAATCAATACGACTCGTCTGTGTGTAGTTGTCAATATTAGTTGCAATGGCATTCCGCTTTAACAGAATCCAACCAGCACGCTACGCACTATACATCATGTTCTGTGAACTGTAGTGCAGTAATAGTGCATTTTTGACCCTAGGTTAACATAATATTTTTTTATCTTATTTTATATGTGATGATTGTTCCTTCGAAATATTGACATGCAATTTTGCAACATTCGGTATGTTTGTATGACACTACGGGACCGAAGATTTGGCCTAGTAAGGTACTGCATATTTGGGTGGATGTATTCCTAGTACAATGTCAACACTGTCTTTGACCCGACATGGTCAAAACAGTTTTTTAGTTATTGTCAATTTCACGAATGAGTGAACTAATATGATACGGCGCATAAACATATACACGCTGCGTGTTTTGCGGTACCTGGGTGTTTGTTTACTGTGAATAATTTACAAAAAAATAAAATATATACTTAAGGTTGGTATCTTTGGTAGCATTATGTGCCTAATTTTTTAATGCCAGTATAGATAATGAATCTGAGTATTTTTAAATGTTTGTACAGCTACCTCTTTTAAAACATTCTGGGATAAACTCTGGGTAAGTAGATTTTAACATAGAACATGAAAAGTTATTTTGTATTCAAGGACAGAATCATATTAAAGGCATCCTACTGAATACTTATTGTAATTGGATTAATTTATGCGGAAAGGAATCAAACCACAAATTACTGTTGCTGAAATATTCAAGGTCAAAATTTACTGGGCGTACCTAAACATTGTAAATACCACTTTTCATGACCTCTTATATTAAAAAGTTATCGTTTAATACTTGTAATTTTTCTGGGATGTACTGCTTGTTTTCTTCTTCTTCTTGGTATGATTACCAAAATAAATTATACTTTGTGGATTGGTTTGCTTCTGCATAACGGCATAACTCCATACAATTGTTCTTCGTAAACGCCATATTTTAATCTTTCAACACACAACGTTATAGGATACGGTGATGTAATAAAAAATATGTTACTAACGTTAGGACAATTTTATTTGTTACAGATTTATATGTGTCCTTTCGAAGGGCTTGGTTACTTTATTTACCACGTGTCATTGTCATATTGTACATCTACATACATGTGATGCTACTTTGACACTAGTAACGTTATACAGTTTTCTTCAAAAATGCATTTTATGTTTCAGAACGAAAAGAGTCAGATCATGAAGTCCAACGTTTGGCTCCGACTGGTGAGGATTACTTATTTTTCAACTAAATGTTGTTGCACTTTAATTATAAAATCCACTTATTTTATCTCACTGCAAACCTAGGATGTATTTCATTAGTCTTAGCATATAAGCAAATAGACATTCCCAAGAAAACTACCGTAAGCTCGGGTGATCTTGGACATGTTTGGGGTGACTTCGGGACATTCTAAAACAATACTTTTCTCATATACAGCAGCTCTGAGTAAATAAGTTTATCTGCGATAATTTCCAAAAAAGTAAATGTCCACATGGAATTGAATTAATATTTGTTCACTCGTAGTTGATACGCATTGGAATTAAAAATTGTGTAAAAGTGTCTCGAAGTCAACCCACGTGTCCAAAGTCACTCCTGATTACCTGAAGAATATCATTAAGAAATAGAATCCGCATGAACACAGCTTTGGGACTAATATTATTCTAGATTTAAAAACAAATATACATATTTACACACAGTTAAAGTATTTACGATCATTATGTAATATGTGACCAAAACTTGGCTTCTTTCAGTACATTCTTCCAGGCCGGATGTTGGTCCTTTTCCACGCAAGAGACTCCACATAGTAAGGATGTCTGGTTGTTACAAGTAATAGGTTTTTCGTAATAAGCAGAGGGAGATGAAACGTAACGTTAAGTTTTGGACTTGTGATTGCAAGAGTCACGTCTTTGCAAAGACTTACCCATAGGAACCTGAAAAATCAGCTTTTCTTTTAGATTCACACTAGAATTCTAGCAACTGTAAGTTCGTGTCACTTTCGCGATCGGCCCTTCAATTATTTGCTAAATTCTAGAAATCGCTGAGCCAACACTATAGCATAAATAAACGCAGGCCCACATCACTGCGAGCAGTTAGCGAACACCTGCTGTGAGCTTGAAATCACAGATATTCTTGGAGGCTAGCTTACAGGACAGTGAACCCACACATTTTTCCGGTTTCGACATGATCATTGAATGAGGAACCAAAATACCTGGAGGCAGGTGTGCCTCCCTCTGTCTAGTACACGGGTGTCCTTTATAGTTAATAACAATCTTGATATGGGAGCTGTGCATGAAATGAACGCACTACTACTTTGATATTGGTATGATAAACATTTTCTCACCGGTCAAACATTGTTACATCGGGTGACAATTTTTAAAATACCTCACGAAAATTGTAAATAGCAGAGTTATAAGTGATGGTAAAGTATCGATTATCAAGTCAGATGTGTTTTTTAGTGTTGACTGTGATAAGGAAAACACAGTAATAATATTGTGGTTGTATAAAATGTATGCTTGTATAACATGTAAATAGTCCGAACACTGAAGCGTTTGGTAACCATGAATTTACTGTAAAATAGTTTTTAATAATGTAATTCCTAAATTTCTAACCAAAAAAATTGTACATGTATTAACTTCCTGGAGGTTATGCTCAGAATACACGGTCACCATAAATTTAATAATTAGTTTAATTCTGAAGCCCGATGTATGTAATTTTACAAGTATAAAAATGTGCATTTTTTGCAAGTACAGAATACCTACTTGTGTATTCAACTTAAAATGTTTTGTATCCCCTTCCTGTTACGTGACATGTGACGCTCAATATATATTAAATGCAAAATAATGTCTTAAATTATATTTACTGCTTTACTTGAGGATCAAACATTAAAAACCAGCCATGTCCATATAAAGCGAAAAAACTAATATGTTGCGATACTAACGAAAGTGAAATATGACAGGTTTAATGTTGTACGTCGTTGTAACTTTCAAATTATGGCTATTACTATGACATTAGATAACATTATGTTTCCTTTGTTACTGAAGACAAAAGTGGTCATATATACCTAGTTGTAAATTTATATGATGGACATGCCTGTTTTTAAAACTTAGTAAACCGGCAATATGCAAAATTTTGTAACTCTACGCCATCCAATAAAATAAAAGCTGTGGTGCCATTGTTTTAATAAAAAAAGTGGGGTATGTTTTTGAATGAAAAAGAACATTTTCGCCTTATTTTTAAGTGGGACATGTAATTTTGTAATTAAATCTGACGGTAAATTCGCGTGTAACTCACCCGACATATATAGAAAATATGACAACATGTCTGGTTTTAAAAGTTTGTTCCTTATCTGTGCACGCATGAAGGGATAGAGAGGAAAATGACCTTTCGCACAGAAGAATTCACATTACATAAGATAATAGAAACAAGCCTTAAGTGCACTGTCTGGTATGAGATATGTTGTGTGTCCGACTTCTAGAAACCTCAGAGTAGTAAGGGCAATACAAACACGCGCATGGATTACATCACATTGTCTACGTGCAAGTTACTGAACTATGGCGTGTAATACTTACGGTATCCCCCCCCCCCCCAATCTGAATTTGTCTAGTGTTGCAGCAGTAGGGCCGGGATTACGATGACTTCACGTTCACGTATCACACACCACTTTATCACGTTCACGTGTACGTAATACGTAATCAATTGAGGGACCATATTACGATCCTTCACGTAAGCTGCAAGCAGGAAATGAAAAACGTTGTGGAATCAGTCGTCAAGTACCTTGAAATTAATAGTCAAAGATGACATGACACAATAGAGACAATAACTCCTCAGAAATGTGATTGGCCCAGGCGATGACGTGATATAGCTTCACGTATCATTTTAACTAAAAAGCTTGACATCGACAAGCTTTTAGTTACGTGAAAGTGAACGAAAGAATAAAGTAGCGCGATCGTGATAGGGCCCGTTCAAGTGCGTTTGTCAAGGTGTTCCCTACTTACGTGAAATTCAAAGTAAAGTGGACGTGAAGTCATCGTAATCCCGGCCTAACACCACAGTTTTGGGACGTTTTAGTATAGACAAAAGAATACTGCATGCTCCACTAGTGCTTTAATTATACTGTAATGGAATAATCCCGCATAAACGTGAGCTTGTTCGTTTTGGTGGTTTTCACTTAACGTCGTGAACGTAAGAAAATACAGTTTAAATATGGCTACGATTATATCAACATGAAAATAACTTAATCTCTTTGTTTTGAAAGGATATCAGTGTTTCGACTGTTTGCACTTTCGTTTATTTCCTCTGATTACTAAACATATGCCTAACGTTTGGTACGAGCAGAGTATAGATCAGTGTTATGTATTGTTAATAGCACCAGTAACTTACTTTCTAAAAGTTTGCTTCCCTTGACTAGCGTCCCTTGAAAAAGGCGATTCAAATGCTTTTCGTAGCATACTAAATACAGAACTATTGCACGGCGGCTAAATTACAGATATACCGAGGCTCTGCATAGCGATTGGTGAACGGGATCTGATAGTACTCTTCAGTTTATAATAACCCCTAATTTTTTATGGTTAAACTAATCAAACAGCTTGAAATCTAAACTTGAAATCCAAGCGGATTTTACACTGAGAGTTTATGTTAGATTAAAGTTAGTCACAAGAAAGTACTGATTTCGGTGAAAATTGTTTCAATTCCTTACGTGCACACAAACAACTCTGCTTCGGGGTTATTGGTCTTTGAAAAGATGTGTCACTCATTTGACTGTGTTAATAAGAATAAGGTTATTACTATAGCCATGCACTTTTCGCGAAAATAAATTTGCCCCAGTATGTTTCAGTGCCTTACGTGCACATCTGCAACTGTGCTCCATGGTTATTGGCAGTGTGTCGATGTGAAGAGCCGTATCTCATTTGACTGAGCCATTTACAATAATGTTCCTGCAACACCACACGTATGTGATTTGCCGGTAGAAACCCACAACAAATGAGAGTTAAAATATCCAATCACTGACCATGAAGCAGACCTTATTGCGATTGGCTCAGTCAAATGAGAGACGTCACTTCACAAAGACACGCTGCCAATAACCATGAAGCAGAGCTGAATGTGTGCACGTAAGGTACTGAAACAAACTGGGGCAACATTATTTTCGCGAATTCATTGACTCACATGCTAGACTCCACTGTCCTGTATAAACTCAAGAACCGTCTATTCGTTCATTGTTTGCTGTTCCTCTTAGTATAGCAGTTAGTGGACGAATGTTCGGGCCTTAAGGTGAGTAGAATAGTTGATTATAGCATTCAGGTCATTGAAATAGCAAAATTTTCCTGTCCATATCTATTAGTCACGTATGAGGGATTGTAAATTGTGAAGGTAGGGGATGTTAACAGACTTTGTTAACAGTGTGTTGTCGGTGTGGCAGGTATGGAATGACTACCAGCTGCAGTGGGACGAGGCGGACTATGGTGGTATCGGCGTCCTACGACTGCCTCCGGATAAAGTCTGGAAACCGGACATCGTCCTCTTCAACAAGTGAGTGTCCGCGCACCAACTATGTAAAATTAGCCGGTGTGCGAAGCTCGTCCACGCCAGCACAAGAGTACCAAAAGACTGTTGAAAGTAACTTGCGTCAACGTGCTACCAACCGACCTAACTTCCTCTTTCTTTACTTCCCGTGACCTCAGAGCTGAATAGCTTGCCAGTACATTCGTTACTGCCAGGCCCTCGTAACTGGAACAAGGGAAACGAATTCTCAAGGGGGTCAATACCCGCCATTAAAAGATAATAGAACTTTCGCATTTGATTTGCACTGCAAATTTTCTATGTTTTATGTTCCGGCAAGGCAGAGGGAATACTTTCTTACATTGTAAACAGTTGGCATTCCTTGACTAATATTGATTATACTACGCCTGTGACTAACTGTAGAAAAAATTACTTCCTTTCTCCAGAAGGTTACTTGGAAAGGTAGTGCAGGTGTGAGAATTTGGGAACTCTTAAGCATGTAATATCAGTGCTATGTCAGACGGGATATTTTAATATATCTCGTAGTATGGAACTTAAAGCGAAAATTGAAGAACTCGAAGTTGGCAGGTACTGATCCTCCTTAATCGAACATTGCCGGAGTTCCCCTCCTCCGGAGGACAACTTACGCAACGCAAAATAAATGCTACAATGAAATTATGCACGTACACCAACGCATATAATTAGCAAGTAGTATTAGTTAACATGTTGAAAAATTAAATGTTTTAATGAAAATTATTTAATAAACACTACAACTCTGAAACGTCTTCCTCCGTCAATCACGATGGGTGTTCTGACGTTGGTATTAGGTAGGATGGATAAGGGGGGGGGGGGAGGTTGTAGCCAGCTTCGGGTGGCTTCGGCGAAAATAAGAAATAAGTATTTAGTTGTTTGTCTCGGGAGTTAGAACGCTCTTATTATGTGCTCCTTGCTTACTATTTCTCATCTTCGTATTTTAGGTAGATGGGAGAGTATAGTTTAATGGGAAAGACGGCCTATGAATCACTGTGTTTGACAGTACAACCTACAGACCTCGTTAAAATGGTAGTCACTACTACCTTACTCAACGCTACCACAGTTGTCAGAAGGATATAATATGGAAGACGACTTCATGTGAATAAGAGGAAAGTATAATGCATGACGTTTGTAATAATCTAACAACACAATTATATATTTTATTTTTAGTATATTTACGAAAAATGATTGTAAACTATTGATTAGAGCCACACATTTGTCGCGGAAAGATTTATGCGCGTTTTTATTTGAATCTCTTACGAGTACATCAGCAGCTTTGGTTCATGTTTATTGGCAACATGTCTTTGTTCAGAAACGTCTCTTATCTTACTGCACCAATCAGAATAATGTTATATGACATCATACGTCTGTGATTTGCCACCAGAACCCTGAGACGAGAGTTTATAATCCAGTTACTGACAATGAAGCAAAACAGCAGAAGTTAATTTAAACCAAGTATCACAGAAATATTTTCGCCACAAAGTCGTGGATCTATTACTGACAAAACATTTAGCACATCGGACTTAAGTTTGGGAGAATCCATGTTTTATTCCTAGTCAGGATTCTCCGCATTAACTCGAGGCAAAGATTGGAATGGTCATAACAATAGGCCGTGGCCAATTTATTCCAGGTTTTCTGCTTATCCAAGCCAACGGTCATTATTGATAATGACCTCGCTATCGACAGTATGTTATTATTATATCTACCTACACTGAGAAAAAAAGTATTGCTGCAGGGCCATAATGTTTTTAAAATAGGAACAAGAGGCTAATTTTTGTTTCCGGCAGTATTGCTGCTTCAGTACATACCTGTTCTGTTAAAGGAGTAAATAATTTTCTTTCTCCTTCAGCATACATTGTTCCTCATACAGAGCACATTGTTGTAGCAACAATACAAATACTACAGACAACCAAACTGGAGGATTGCCACAATTTTAACATAGCTTTTCCTTCAACACTCCTTTCTTACCAGTGTACTTTTTCTTCTGCCCACGTACATACGCGGGTTAAAGGAAATAAATTATTCCTTAACGTGGCCAGCTCAAAGAGCGTATTTTCTGCTCATGGAACAGAGAATGCTGTCGCTTTGCTAGTTTCCCAATGCAAAGATCTAAGGTTGGACTCACGACTCTGAGGAAGGTTTGTGATAGCTGTTTATTTATTCATGCCATGTTAAAGGGCTAAATATTCGTTTCCCACATATAGTTTTTACCCGTTGATCTTTCTATCCAGTATGTTTCTTGCCAACGAAGGTAAACATTTATTCAATTATTGCATCATTAAGCTGTATTAAGTAGACGTAAATTCCATATTTTTCAGACTATTATTGGTATTACAATATTGTACTTCCTCATAGCAATAAAAGTCTAATACAAACTTAAAAATAACATTTTGTTTTGTTGTACGTATAAAGGTACGTGTTAAATTTTTTTGTTAATTAGTTATAATGTTACTTGTTTTTCCTTGGAAGTATTAACTTTCATGACGAAACACATTTAATCTGCCAACTTATACACGAAATAAATTTTTCTGTAGTCATACAGTTTTCCTGTTTCCTAATGCCATTATTTCCCCAGTTATACTGCCCCTATGTTGTTTATCTCAGAAATATAACTGTATGAATTTACGTATTTGCACTTTGTTACGGTGTCGCAATCCCGCGGCGTCGGTGGCGTCGCGGAAGAGTAGGAAGACGATTGCACAACCCCGCGGCGTCAGTGGCGTCGCAGGACGGCAGTAAGTGGGTGCTGGGTAATCAACAAGTCACCAAAAAGTGGCGGATTGCGGCAACAGTGGTATCCCAGGAATCCGATGATTCGAGGAGTTAAGTGGGTCTTAACACTTACCCAACAGGAACTCACCGCTCGTGCCGCCGTTGGAGCTAGTTCTCTAGCCAGAGGGTCGCACCCAGACTCGAACCCAGAGTCTCCAGGTGCGGTCGCCGCCCGAGCAGAAGACTCTCTCGTCGACTCTCTTCTCCAACTCCCCTCGGTAGCTAGCTCGATGTCTATACCATTCTTCGCACCCCCACCCGGCCGTCAAAATCCTCTCCTCTGATTGGCTCCCAGCTATGCCCAGAGGCGGAGCAATCCATGTTGAATCCAGGAGTTTGTTAATAACAATTTTCTGTGTATGTTGTATTCATAATTATCTTTACTGTATGTCATTTGTTATAATAATATTAGACTGCACCCCATCGTTAACAATACACGACGTTTATATTTTTATTTTTAAATATTCAGACCATTCGCCTTCCACCAAGGCGATCCGGGTTCGTTGCCCGGCGGGGTCAGTCCCCGGATTTTAACATGTGGAAATTGTGCCGGACGATGCTGTTGGTTGGCGGGTTTTCTCGGAGATCTCCCGTTTCCCCCGCCATTTCATTCCGGCGCTGCTCCATACTTATCTCATGTCACCCCTCACCAGTGCTAAAGACCTCGTTGCTAAGCGCTGACTAAAATATCTCACTCACTCACTAAATTATGTGAAAGTATTTGGCAGTATGTCTTTCGAAGGACATAAATACAATAAACACTAAAATAAACATACTTACACGTATAATGTATTTCTTGGGACGATTAGATTATTAATTTATGATTAAAAAAATAGCAAGTCTGTGAAATTACCTGTGTAGTCATTATACTCCTCTCAGTATACGTTAAATCTTTTTTTAATGCAGGTGTTACTTTTGTAAATGAGGAAACGAATATTTGTAAGAAATTATTATTGCTGCTATACGCCAATTTTTACTACGAAGCAAAAATATAATTACATTTAATTGCTATAAATTTGTCAAATCAGATTGTCTCCTGAAAACTGAGAATTTTCATCTTTTAGAGGGAAATTGTATAAATGTATGGTTATCATTTGCATGCCTCAAGCATATTGTATACCTAAGTTAGTCTCCACACTGTTGCAGCGCCGATGGAAACTATGAAGTGCGGTACAAGTCCAACGTACTCATCTATCCAGATGGTGAAGTGATGTGGATTCCCCCTGCCATTTACCAGGTACGTGCAGACAGCCTGACTTGCCCTGCGCCAAGTTTTATACACACACACACATTCACACACACACACACACACACACACACACACACACACACACACACACACACACACACACACACACACACACACACATATATATATATATATATATATATATATATATATATATATACACCTAAATACATGTTTTCTTTAGAGATTAACGGCAGCTTTGTACCATTAGGCACTTATGAAAATTCACTCGCTAGAGTAGGGTAGGTTACTACAGTCATGTGACCAGGTTTTATTGATTACCAGGGTTTGATAACCTCCAGAAATGCTACTGAAGGTTTTAAAGTAACGAAAATCCACAAAAGCCAATTTTTTTCTACACAAATATATATTTAACTAATTAGTGGATCCACAGTGCATTATTTTACACATTACATACTTATATTCAAATATAATATTACTTTTGGTAGTTGACCGAGAGATCGTCAGTTTGAATTTCGAACACGGGCAAACTTACCTGAGGTAAAATTGCATACACCAAATACTTTAAATTTTGGCTGACCTACCCTCTTAAGTTTTCATTAGCACCTATTGTATCGAGCTTTTAGTAAGTAAATATGCTAAGGAAGTAAATATAAAAAGCCTAAGATTTAAACAAAATTCAGCATAAATTAAGTTGTTATTAACTTTTTACAAAGTGCCGAGGAAATATTTTTCAACTATTACAAATAATCGAAAACACTGTAAAACTGTAACCTGCAATATGAAGACAAATGAAATAACAAAACAAATGAAACACAACGCACCAACAAAAAGTACGGTTCATTCCGAAGATGACTGTACTACGTATTGTTTGCTTTGATAATTAATTCTGCTCTGATTTTATAAGACTGTAGTGTATATTGTTAAAATATTATTTTCTTTACATATAATTTTATAAAAGAAGGGAAAACAAACTGTTTACAAAGACAAAACAGTGAACTCCCCTATAATATATTTGCTTCAAACAAAAATTCAGTAGCCTAATTGTGTGGGTGAAGCCTTCTATGGTTATCAAGGAAACAATGCTGCAGTGTATCTGACTGTAGAAAGACAGTACGAATTAAAATTTTCTATTACTTTCATTGTGTTGTGATTCCTTTCTCTTAACTCGGCGAGGGAGCGGAGAGCGGGTGTATACATCACTGTCATCGTTAGTAGAAAAGTAAGAATTTTTTGCTCATCTTAAAAAAATTAACAATTTTATAGCAAAAAAAAAAATAAGTACTACAGTATTTTTAAAAATGTATTGTGACGTTATACAATAATTTAGCACAGTTTTTTATATTTTACGGTAAAACTTGTTGCGTTTTTGGTAGTGTAGGATTAAGACGGAATGATGGGAAACGACGAATAAAAATATTCTAATTGATTTTTTATGGTTGAGATTAATTATTTCTTTGGATATTTTTCAAATATGAGTAATGGAGCTGTCGAAGGAGATGTTATGTTTAATAAATACAGTATGAGGAGTGTACTTGTTACAGCACCCAGGATGCAGACTTATTATGGGTGCCTGTGGGCTTCTGTTTGCCCTTGAGAAGGGCAATGAAACGGGAGAATCCCGAGAAAACCCGCCGACCAGCGATTTTGCGCGGCACGATTCTCGTGTGCAAAAATCCGAGGACTAACCCAGCCGGAAATCGAACCCGGATTTCCTTGGTGTGCTCCAGTCACTGCTACAATCGCTGCCTTTGTTGTGTTTTATGCGAAGAAGTGACTAAAATTCATGGGATAAGTTAAAAATGAGATGTCAAAATTATTTTATACACTCGGAAACAAGTTTCGTTTCAAACAAGTTGTCAGTTAAAATTACTTTCATATCACCATGCCTAATGCTTGTACTTTAATAACCTTTAACAAAAGATTTAGCATCTTACACTTTCGTAATGCCCAGTGCATGAGCGTGATTGATGAAGAATATAATTATGCTATTGGTCAATAATTATTAGCATTTAATAATAATTTCACAAAACTATGCATACGCCGTGTATGAACATAGGCATTACACCCCTGTTTCATCACCCAGTTTTCATCTGAAAGGGATGCGATACTAATACTGCGAATTTGATAGCAATTACTAAATTAACGTAACCCTGGAAAGTAGGCGATGATTCCAGTGTTGTTACCCAACCCATACATGTATGTACATTTATTAAATCTGCTTTGTGAAGTGACGTGGTCAACTACCTGAGCAGCAAATATACGTGCAGAGTTTCAGTAGAACACGTTAAATTAAAAAAAAAAAAATAATTATAGTAAGATATTTGTATTTGTACAAATTATATAGCATATTATCAATGCCCGATATTGAAATAATGAGATATGGTTAAAGAAATATTAAAATGTGTTGATCAGTTTCTAAAATGTTTGAACTATTGAGCGTATTAATATTATTTTTTTCTGTCGTATCCATTTGGCTCATCAAATACACGCACGTTGTAAGTTTAGTTAGGGTCTGATAACTATTTTACATATCACGAATGTTATTAATATTAAAATCTATCAATTTATACATTAACGAGTAATATATTTCTATTTAAAATAAAATTATTGAAAATTAAATTTATAAGCGTCTATATGTATTAAACACAATATAGATAATTAACTGCAAGGCAAAAGCACGATGTTTTTAACGGTACAGATCCTTCCGGATAGTTCTTAAAGTTTGTAATAATTTGCCATACCCTTTTTTTAGCAGGGAGTTTACAGAGTAACTGGACATACCCAACCAACTCCAATTATCCTTTTTTTTTCCAGCTACGACTGACATGGTATAATATGACACAATTCGTTGAATGATTAAACGGCAAACATACCATAGAAAACTTGGTTTTTATCAGTGTTGTATGCTACGATACCACCTTTGTAGTTATAAAGAATATTAAATTCTTATTGCATTTAAATTGGTAGCATTTATTAAAATTTGTATTTGTTAGAAAATACAAGTTTTCTTACTAACTATATTTTATATATAACAGATTCGATAATACTTTTTTGCCCATGTACTTGTGTTACATTTTCAGGTGTCCCAGTATAATGTTTTTATGTGAGGTAAAATTGTATTAATAATGTATCGCAATTTGAATGGCTTACTATATTATAATGTTAATATTTTCATATAATAATGCTTGCATAATTCGGTAGACGCACGAATTTTACAACCAATGAAAGTTGCCTTTGGAATTTAAAATAGGATTAATTTAAAGATATACCAGCGTTAACTAAACTTGTATTTAATTTATTGCAGAGTTCGTGCACGATCGACGTGACGTACTTCCCGTTCGACCAGCAGACGTGCATCATGAAGTTCGGGTCGTGGACGTTCAACGGTGACCAAGTGTCCTTAGCGCTGTACAATAACAAAAACTTCGTGGACTTGTCGGACTACTGGAAGTCCGGCACGTGGGACATCATCGAGGTGCCGGCCTACCTGAACATCTACGAGGGTAACCCGCCCACGGAGACGGACATCACGTTCTACATCATCATGCGGCGCAAGACGCTGTTCTACACTGTGAATCTGATCCTACCCACGGTGCTCATCTCCTTCCTGTGCGTGCTGGTGTTCTACCTGCCGGCCGAGGCGGGCGAGAAGGTCACGTTGGGAATCAGCATCCTGCTGTCCTTGGTCGTGTTCCTGCTGCTGGTGTCCAAGATCCTGCCTCCGACGTCCCTGGTGTTGCCGCTGATCGCCAAGTACTTGCTGTTCACATTCATCATGAACACGGTGAGTATCCTTGTGACGGTGATCATCATCAACTGGAACTTCAGAGGCCCGCGCACTCACCGCATGCCCCCGTGGATCCGTGTCGTCTTCCTCTACTACCTGCCCATGTTCCTGCTGATGCGCCGCCCGAAGAAGACTCGGCTCCGCTGGATGATGGAGATGCCACAGATGAATGTCCCTCCGCAGCCGTCCTACGGCTCTACCATGGATCTGCCGAACTACTTCCCAGCAGGACGTGCCAAGATGGACGTGATGGAGCTCTCGGACCTGCACCACCCCAACTGCAAGATGAACAAGTCGCCTCCCGTCGCTGACGGAAAGTCCGGCGATGCAGGCCGTCGGGAGAGTGAGAGCTCGGACTCGCTGCTACTCTCCCCCGAGGGCTACAAGGCCGCCGAAGCCGTGGAATTCATCGCTGAGCACCTCAGGAACGAAGACCAGTACATCCAGGTGAGGATGATTCGTAGTTCTCAATACTTTCCGCGCCTCCCACCAATGCGATCCGGGTTCGATTCCCGGCGGGGTCCATCTCCGGATTTTCGCATGTGGAAATCTGGCCGGACGATGCCGTTGGTCGGCGTGTTATCTCGGGAATTTCCCGTTCCTCCCGCCCTTTCATTCCGGTACTGCTTCATACTCACCTCATGCCCCCTCTCACAGGTGTTAAAGACCTCGATGTTAAGCGCTGACGAAAATCTCTAACTCGCTCACTCAACACTTTACACCTTAGTTGTATAGTGCTGTGTTATGCAATTTGCTCACAGTTTCGATAAGAATTTCAGGGCTAACATAAAATAAGGGAAAAGTAAAATCCTACCATTTTCGACTATGCAATGTTGGAATGACTTTTTTTTTCTTACAAATGTAGAGTATCAATTGTTTAATCCTCTGAGTCGTTATCTTAGCACTGAAAGTCATTTCAGAGGAAAGCTAAGAACAATTCACTATCTATCGAAATACGTATTATTCGAAAATATTTTAATATTAGTGACTATAAACACTGAAAAATTCGAAAACAAGGAAGAAGTAGTTTGCATATCACAAGATTCCGCAAAGAACCTGTCTCATATTCCATTTATTTTAACATTGAGTGAATCGCTCCGCAGCAACAATTTCGCATGTATTAGGCCTACAGTGTTTCTCACCAAGTAGTTATGTGTCTTTGTGACGTTCCTGTGCAGTTACTGTTATTTTATGATTCGGATATATTGTAGGTAAACTAAGCCAGGTCTTTAAGTTTGTTTGCTGATAAAATGTATTTATATGGACGCTCTTAGCTCAAGAGTATGAATGTCACATCTTCTCAGCAATAATGCGTTGGGTACTACGAACGTGATTCAGGCTGGTATAGGAACAAGGTCCAAAATAGGAAGGAATTTTAGTTAACGTTACATATGCATAGTAAAGTATTCCAAACAATGTATAACGAATGGTATTTGCTTTTACGCCACCGTTAATGTCCAAATCAGTATATAATTTTTCCCATCAGGATTTTCATTGATGACTCTGTAATGAGAAAGCGATAATTACTAATCTATGTAACAATTGTATGCTGATGTGTCTGCTTACTATGCGCACATATTAAATAACAGTATTTTAACGTTTGAAAATTCCTTTGATGTTCCTGAAAGCATGAATGAGCAATATCATGATTATTACCAAATTATTTGAGGAAAATTATAATATATTTAGGTGACTTAAATAAACTATGTGGACGGAAGTTATGCAATGTGACACAAAACTGCTACTAAGTACCAAGACTTATATACCTATATATCAAGGTACATAAAGTAGACGAAATTATATTCAATAAAGACTAGAAAATGACATTGTTTGTAGTGTGGTAGAGTTATAAAGATAATTACAGATTTTTACTGTGCCAATACCATAGTTTGAGTTGCTCCACTTAAGCCACTTGTCAACATTTAGTTTTATTGCCCAGCATCTATGAGGCGATTAGAAGCAAAGGAGTGTTTGTTAACTAAAATCATAGTTACAGAAAAATTCGAAATGCTATGGGCATTTGTATTTTTTTGTAAAATTTACAAGGATTTTCTTTGTACTTTTACAAATCCTTGTAAAAGTACAAAGATTTTCTTCGTAAAATCATTAGTTCAGGAAGTTACCAAGGTAAACTTTGTAATACTACAAATGAATTCTTTGTACATATACCGACAATTCCTGCATTGTCAATTATTTTGTAAAATATGACAAGGCACTACTTCGCAGTTGTACAAATTTTTGTAAATGATGAAAAATTTTCCTTGTAGAATTATTATTTTATAATGGTAAAAGGATTTTGTTAAAAAAAAAAGAAAAACAGAAAAAAATATGTAGCTTGCAAAAATCGTAAGTTCACCGGAAATTACTTTTGCAAAGCATTTTTCAGGAATAAAGTGAATGCTTATGTTAATTGCGTGCTTTAAAATAAAGAATTATTACTGAACTGTACATTGAATGTAAACAAAGAAATAAAGACGTACATTGCATGTATACAAAGAAATAAAGACCAAACGATACAGAAGTCACTGTGGTCTACATAGTGGTTAACATCACTTCCTCGGGTTCAGGACTGGGTGTTTGTGTTCGTCTTGACTGCTTACCCAAGGTCACCATACACTTGCAAGCTACACTATACAACTTACTGGGGATTACTTGAATTTGCCAACAAAAAAAAGGGGGGGGGTATGTTTGGTGGGAGGGGGGGTGGTGGTTAGAAACTTAACACCGCCCGAGAATTTTTTTTATAAATTAATATATTCGTCCTTTATCCAAAAGTTATTTGATAAATAAGTTCAGTGTTATTTATGAAGTACAATGAACATTTTAATTATTTTTTTTTCTTATTGAAAGTACATGGTAATTTTACAAACGTATACTTTATATTTTATTACAAGGACAGCCATTGTAGTTTTACAGGGAATTTATTTGGAAACTGGGTTTACAAGGATTTCTTTTGTAAAAGTACAAACATTTTTTTTCAGTGTAGCTTCTGATGTGCTGTGTGATTTAGAAGCGGTTTTTCATTTGTGTTTCGTACTTGTATAGAGTGAATTATGAATAGTTGGCACGAAAGTATGTAACTGCTGACATTTATCTGCTGTTATGGTAGGCGGTGAATTAAACAGTACATTCAACCGCATCGTTGAGCACAGGTGCCCTGATTGTGCTGTTCTTAATTTAGTGGGATCAGACTTTATATTTCCTTTATGTAGGGCTGTTTTACTAAATAGCGCGTGCTAAATATATGTCTATAAACACTCTGCTTCATAGGGTTGTTTATTTGGTTTACTTTGCGTAACTCCAAACAAAGAACCATGAACGCTTCCACTATTCAGATTACCAGAAATATATTTTCCTAAGGATTTTGCTCCAGAAGAAATGTTTACCTAGAGGATTGTTTACGTTGCTTGAGTGTTTGTTCATCATTCGTAGGCGTTTTATTACCTCGTATATGCTACTCCATTTCACCTCTCTGAGAGACATCAGTGCCTGTTCAGGGTTTAAATATTTTTTTCTGACTTAATTCCCAAAGTTTTCAGAAAATAAAATAATTTTACATATCCTTCTACCATTCAATTTGAGAACCTTGGTAACGACTTTGTGGCATGTTGCAATGCGATAGTAGAGACTCGTCTTGGCTTACACACCCCCATACATCCATTAATGAATGCTGTTTGGAGATTTATGACCCTAGTAGCCAAAGGTCTTTAAATGTATTTCCTGTCGTCGTCAAAATAAAAAATTCGTACCTACACATAAACATATAAATATGGTTGGACAGAGTTTCATTTTTCTTTGACACCATTATTTTCTACATCTTATTTTCTCTGTGTTTCAGCATTTTCTTGCCTGTGCCTCTTCCAAGTAATCGGTTGCATTACCCTTTTCCTTGTTCTTTTTACTTACTGACGTCACTACACTGTTAAAAATTTCCGTAAATTCACGGAAATATTTGCAGAATGTACTGTAATTTTACGGAAGTGGCTTTCGTAATATTATGTGTATGGAAATTTGTCCGTATTGCCAGTTTGCGAATGTTTGACTGTAACTTTCCATAAATTCATGAAAATATGTTTCTACAATTTTAAAGCGCATTTTACCATGTTTCTTAAAAAAAAGTGGTATTAATAATCACTATGAATCCTGAAAGTCAAATACAAAAGGTGTCTCTTATAAAGTTGATATCTTACCACTGTGTGGAACTCATTTGCTCATAACTTGTACTGTGGTTCAATGGATTTCCGACCGCTTGGCTCAGTGGTTAGCGCCCCTGGCTGCTGGGGCAAGGGTCCCGGGTTCGATTTCCGGCCGGGGAGGTGACATTTACAACCACCTCCTCGGGTTCAGGACTGGATGTTTGTGTTCGTCTTGTCTGTGTGACAGAAGACACCTTACCATTACAACGACAACTACACGATACAAAGATACTGGGGAATGCATTAATTACCTAACTTAAAGGGTGGGAATGTTTGGTGCAGTGGCGAGGCGTTAGCCTGGCCATTGTACCAAACATAAAAAAAAAAAAAAAAAAAAAAATGGTCACAGCATCTGGCCGAGAATTATAATGCCGTGGGTTCGAATCCAAACAACTTCGAAAAATTTTGCAGAGTAATATATAGTGCGTCAGAATCTCGATAACACATAGCTAATAAGAAAACTTAGTATTTCTAGAAAATGGAGTGCTAGTAGATTAAAGAAATTTACATTTTTTTGCGGAAAACGGATTGTCCGTTATTTTACGGAGGGTTCCGTTATGAAGAAAAACTGAGTGTCCGTTACTTTATGAAGATTTCTGGATAAATTTTTGCCAGTACTTTTCCGTAATTTCACGTACATTTTTTTTTAACAGTGTACCAAATGTAAAATAAGATTCGATGTTTGGTCGGAAGTCGCTGTTTGCATCAGTGTCAGCTACCATAAATGCACACAGGAGAATAATAGCGTTTTTACTATTTGAATTTTTAATTCATACTTGCAGAGGCATCAAAACATTTGAGATATTTGCAAACATAATTTGTGTATTACGACTAGGGCAGTGAAATCATAAATATGGCTAATGTTATATTTGTAAACCAACAATAATAAACTGTACATTTGTATAGTTATCAATATATTTAAATATTTTACGATTCTTAACTTTATGTTACGATTGCAATCAAGCTCGATGCATGGCTAAGGTGATGTTATAAACAAACATTAATATTCTCTTACCGCCAGAGGTATTACTTTCTCTATCTGTTCTTTAGAATTCTTTCCGAAAGAAAACTTTCCGAAAGTAAAAGTAGGCAATTAGATTCTCTTCCTGTCTATGTGTATGTGTGTGTGTATAATGTGTGTGGGTGTCTCACCCTTAATTTTTTGAACCCTTTGACCAAATTTCACCAGATTTGGTACACATGGTATTCCGACTAGAAATTTTTTAGTTTCATTACTGGAAAGTTTATTATTTTAAAATGACAGCCATTTTAACTCTTCCTCGATCACACGAGGTATCAACGGGACCATATTTTAGAAAATACTTAACTCTTCCTCGATCACACGAGATATCAACGGGACTATATTTTAGAAATTCATCAAACTCTGTACATATTATGCGGCTTTTATGATTCGATTCATACGGTAGTCACATAATGGACACGGTGCATCCGACAGCAACTATACATCTTTCTCATAGTGACATAATGTGCTGGCAGATCAGGAAGGGCTGAAAGTATGCAGCGATGGTAATGGACCGGCTGAAACTACATCTTCTTCTTTGTGACATGTGCTTCTGTCGTGTTGGCAGGTCAGGGTGGATTGAAAGTACGGGGCGATTGTGATCGACCGACTGTAACTGTACATCTTCTTCCTGGTAACATTTGCTTCTCTTGTGTTGGCAGATCAGGGAGGACTGGAAGTACGTGGCGATGGTGATCGACAGACTGCAGCTGTACATCTTCTTCCTGGTGACGACGGCGGGGACCATCGGTATCCTGATGGACGCACCGCACATATTCGAATACGTCGACCAAGATCGCATCGTCGAGATCTACCGCGGCAAGTGATTCCTAGCGAGGCGCACAACAGGAGCTTCTTGCCGAGAAGTCGAGAACGCTGCGCTCTTGAATACTACAACTGAAAAACAAAGTTTTAATGTTTTTTTTGTTACGATGGTCACTGTTTCAAACACGCTAGTTAAGCCTTCGTTGGAGCTCCTGAAATTTGATAAAATATTTGCAATTGAAACATTGTCAGAATTGCAAGAATCAACGGACTACAGTGAGAGACAAACATTTTTACTCACAAAAAATAACACAAAATAAGTGGCGACACATAATTTTATTTGAAGACAAACAAAAATTTTTTTCTCTGACGTTCCGAAGTACAGGTAATATAATTTGTGAACTTACTGCAGGGTGGATAAAATAAAGCTGTCATATTTTATTTTGTATAGCTCTTTGATGCATTTATGCATTGCTTGCATAGTTACGTAAATGAAAACTGTTGTTAACACGGGCGAAAGTACTTTTCTTCCGTATTAAAAATTACATTCTCCTCTTTTCTCCTGGTTGGACTGGTTTTGAACACAAATTTCAAGCATCTCTCAACAGATTCTGACAATATTGTTTGTTGAATCAGGCAAACAAGGTTTCCTGTATTCTGTAGATATACAATATTTACCGTGTCAAGTTACGTCAGTACTATATAACCCGTAAGTTACCAGGTACAGTTATTTGTTCAAATCAAAGGTTGTGCAAGTTTTAACGTGTATACATTTTATAGAGATGTTGAAATTCAGGTTTGTTGTGATATTGTATATGTCAAACTCAATAAGTTTTATGTAGAACGTATAGTTTGATTAATATTTTAAGTGTAATTATCTTAGCATTGCTTATTAAGTTTAAAAGAAATTACTTGGAAGACCTATGAATCTATAAGAAATAAAATGGCTCTCAAGTTTGTGGAACGCTGTGAAGGCTGCGTTAATTGAATTGCATTGTTAATTATATATATGTACTATATAAATGCGTCATAGTTGTGGTACCTAAGCAAACCGTTTTATGGGCTGGACAGTGTGTTTGCAATAGTAAATTGTTTTTAAAGGTTTTGTCAATTCAAAGAAAGAAACTTTCACTTGTTCATTCCCTGTGCCAGTGTTCTTGAAGGTGTATATAAAATAAATGAACTGAAGCCCTGTTCAATTATGATACAAAAGTTTTAAGGCTCCTATGTGATTATTGAACAATTTTGTGATTAAAATGTTAACATTTTAGTGATATTTATCTAGCTCGTTTAGCTAAAAATCTGTTTACGAATTAAGTCAAGTCTGTAACTTTTAAGCTAAAAAATAATAAGAAATTTTTTTGATTATAATATTCTGAGTCCGAAAAATAAGGTTAATATTTGTTTGAAATTTGGTTACATAATATATTCAATGTATAACAATAAATTATAAACTAAGCAATGAATAAAAGTGTGAAATACTTTGTTAAATAATTTTGTTGCTACAGTATTTGTGATTTTGAAATTTTTTTTTTTTTAAATGTCTCAGTCTTTCGCAAATATTTCACAGATTTTTTTTACTAACCAAATTCTAAGAATGGGTGGTCAAGCTGGGTTAATCTAGGAATGATTAATTCACTGTTACATGGTTTAGACAAAATATGAAGTTTCTTAATTCACCTAAACTAAATATCTTTCGCGTTGTGATGCACTAAATAAGCATCACACTGTATTTGTAATTCATGTAAGACTTATACTTTCAAAGGCGATCAAAAACACTCAACACAACCAATGAAGGATACGTAGTAGCGGCTGAACATTTACTGCTACAACCTATAAAATACATAACAATAATTCATTTTTTCCAAGTGACACAAAATGTTTAACATAGTATACTTTGCTGGTCACAATGCTGAACATTTGATTGCATGACGATTGTTCTAGAACACTGTGCTGTTACACCACGGGATGCGGAAAAAAATATTTAAAAATATGATCTCATGTTTAGAATGTATTTAATTGTTCTCTTTTAAATCGAGAAATACTGTACGATTACAAGCCTCGTGAGCTAAATGGTGCTTAATTAGTATCGGTACTACGACCAGCTTTAAGTGTGCTCGATTTACCTGTTAAGTTAAAGAGTTTGCATTGGTTTCCTGTGAGATTTTCAATTTCACAAGCCTCCGTTGGAATGCTACACAATGTTTTCGTTAAATGTTACTAAATTTACAATTTTATTCGATAACGTAACTCATTTATACACAGGGAAGAATTCGTTCATGGAACTACAGTATGTCGTGTCCCACAATACTGAAGTTTCATTAAAAACTTTTTTATAAAAACATTATAGAAGAAAAAGCATTCTGATATGCATCAAAATAAACCCAGATTAGTCCTTGGGGGTATGAAATTTTTACTGAAAGTATAAAATTAGCCGTTATGCATTTATTTAGCGAAAATTTAACTAAAGTTAAATCGAGGGTTACGACATATTCCTGTTTCATGGAGCAAATATCAGCTAGGCTTAACTTGCCAGTGGTGTTGTTCTCCCTAGAACCAAACTTACTTAGGTAACATTTTGTCATTCCATATACGAGTTTAAATGGAACTTCCAGCTTAGCTAATTTATTTAAATAACTTCATTTCTTTACTGTTGATTTCATACATAAAATGTTATGGAGTTTATTCTGCAAGCAATTTCCTCTTAAAATGACATGATCAGTTTCGGAGACAAATTTCTAATATCTTGTGATTAATATAAATTAACTTTAATGACAAGTTGTATAAATATTTTAAAAATTTCCATTAGTAATTAGTAAATATTATGTAGGATTCCCTAATTTCGTAGTTAATGAAATACAACACTAGCAGCCGTACTGCATCCTTTTGACATAAATTAATCGCATAATTCCATTAAGACACGTGAAGGAAATTTGTTTCAACACGAGCAGGTTAACTCTTGCGTATAAATATGACAGTAAAGTGTAAAATAATAAAGTGTTACACACCACTGTAAAGGCTTCTTTGATCTGTCAACTAACATGCTTGTAAAACGTAAACACAAACACATTTCTGGTTACAGCAGGCTAACCAAGGAGTCTTCCAACCAGGCGAATTGTGGCCGCGAATTTTTGACGAGATGAAACCAGTTTTCCCAAACCTTATTGTGAACTATGTTGTATAGATATTAGGTGTCATGTGCATTGTTATGTTAAGAATACGTACTGTTATAAATATTGACAATCGTGGAAAGTTAGTTGTGGGCTGGCATTTTATACAGATTGTTATATTTTTCTATGTTGTTCCGTAGATGCAGTTTGAACACCGGATTTTACAGTAGAGTACGTTACAAGGTTTTTGATTTTCTCGGGCATAATATTGGGTATTTAAAATACAGTAGGAACTTTTCATATGCAATGCATAATTATGTTGGTGATGCCATTTTTTTTTTTGTAAATCCACACACTTTCATGACACTGTTGTATCTGTAAAATTTACGGTTGAAAACGTATTTAACAAAATATAGTAAATGCATTAATTATTTTTTTAGTGAGCTATTATTTTTAAGTCCTGAGAATGCCACAACTCACTTTAACTTTCCCTTACAATAGAAAAATGAGTACATGTTGGTCCATTGTTGTTTATAAAGTACATGCATGGTGAGTGCATAATCTGATCTAAAAGTGACGTCACAACATGCTTCTCTGGCTCATATGTACGTGTGTTTGATTAAGAATTTATTGCATGCGTTATTAGAGCCACAAATGATAGAAGGTTTGTAACTGTTAAACTGCAAAACTGGATATATAGACTGCACAGTATCTGCCAGAAGATTGTCAGATATTACGGCCCGTTATCACTACTATTTTTATGTAAATATAAAATATACCACAGGTGATGCACTTTTGTTGTTTAAATGATTTACTGAGTCTGTGACCTGACAGTACTAAAACTTTCATGTGAGTTTAAGATCTATTAGTTAGTATTTGTTTTTCTTAGAGGATTAGTCATTCTGTAACGAGTTCAACTTCCATACAGCTAAAAATAAAATGCATATAACTAAAGTGTATTAAAAAAAAGGTAGTTTTAATATCTGCCAAAAATACATTTTGATACTTGAATAATAAACAATTTTATGTTGTTTTGTGTGTTCACTAGAAGTGACTTACAAGCATAAGGTTATCCATTCTTAAATCTGATATCATAAGATATTCGAATTACTTAGGATTCAAATAATAATCGCTCGCTTTGATGATAACGTTCCGGACAATCACCGATGACGCGCGAGAAAACTATTCATCGAAAATATTAAGAATTTCATAGCTAAAATTTTGGTTTTGTCTTTAAAGTTTACTGCAATGGTGTACCTCTATAGTGCTGTTTTATGTGTACCGTATCTCTGGCCGAATATTTTTAATAGAACAAAACAACTACACGACAAGTAAGTCATAGAAAACTAGGATATACTGAAACCAATTGCAAAAAATATCTGGGTAATATCTTGGAAAAACTATACAGAAAACAGAAAGACACAGAAAAACAAAAACTTAGACTGAGAAAAAAAAAATTAAGTACGGTGGGTTACAACGATCGTCTTCATTGTCATATTGTATTGTAGGAGTTAATTATTTGTTTGGGCGTTCTTTCATTGTTTCTACAGGTTTTTTTTTCGTTATTTCACGGTTTTAGTCGTCCATTTGCTTTCGATGGTTTTGTAAACACGTTACAAAAATCATTTTCCTGTTTTGTGCTCGTTGAGGTGTTTCTGTGCTGTATTTTGGTATTTGTACTGGGTAGTACAGGCTTTATAATTATGTTACTTAAAATTACTTTATTCGAAACGTTTCCAGTCAGTAGCGTGGTACATGAACGTTTGTAATATAAAAGTCCACATTTACTTCCAAATTAGGTTAAGCAAGTTTTCCTTTGTGAAAACGTCAGCATAAACTCTCTTTTTTTATTAAACTAGAAATCAGCATCACGAATTACGATAGTTTACTAATGCGACTAGTAGTAAGTATTTTTGCACCACTTTATTTCATTGCCTTACAAGCACACCTGTAGCTGTGTTTCATGGTCAGCGATAGGCTCTATTTAACCCTTAGCATCCTAATTGCGATGTGAGGCGCACCTAGAGCGTACACGTTGGGATGAAGTCAGGGGAAACCCTGATGGAGATCCGTAGGGATTCTGACGTGCAAATCGATCGTCGGAGCTGGGTATAGGGGCGAAAGACTCATCGAACCATCTAGTCGCTGGTGTCCTCCTAAGTTTCCCTCAGGATAGCTGGCACTCGGAGGAAAGAACGAAGTAGTTTCATACGGTAGCGAAACGACCTTAACCTATTCTCAAACTTTAAATGAATGAGAAGACCGGCTTGCTTGAGAATGAAGCCGGAGGCGGGTCACCAGTGCCAAGTGAGCCGCTTTTGGCAAGCAGAACTGGCGCTGTGGGATGAATCAAACGCTGAGCTAAAACGCCGGCATCGACGCTTATGGGAAACTATGAAAGGTGCTGGTTGGGGGTCTACCCACATATCACAGACGTGTGGTGTCGCAGCAGCTTTATGCTGGTTGGCTCAGTCAAATGAGATACGTCACTGCTAATTATTACGAAGTTGAGCTGCAGATGTGCACGTAAGGCCTCGCAACTGAACAAAATTACTCCTATAAAACTATTTTATGTTCATTTACATTTCGTAGCTTCCGTGTTAATTACAGTTATTACAAGTCAGAGCAGTTTTGCCAAGCCACAATCGGGATGAGAATAAGAAGCCATTTTCAAAATTCCAAGATTTTCTTTCAAAATAGCATAAATATTCCTCGAAATTCAACAATAATTTTAAATTTGCAGTTATTTTTATGTGTGATGAATAATTTGTTACTAGTGACTAATCCTCCATTAATATCACCTGAAGGTATAAAATTTGTTGTATTTCATAAGTAATGGAAACTGTTTAGGATATCCAGGTTATAATATGCGTTTTTATGCAGTTTGATGATGTAAATAGAGAATTAATATGGGAGACGGAGAAACATTTAGCTGCGAAGATGTTGGTCGAACTCGGAATATTTATCTTTAAAATGCACGTTAATAATGTTTTCTCATGCATTCACTTTAGGTATACATGTTATGCTCTAATGGTTAGATGTATTTAAATATATATCAAGGAACGTAGATAAAATTAAGTTAGTCAATAATGTCAGCGATTATCCAGTTTTATTAATGTGGGTGTTAAAAATTGCTGCGGTAAACCTTTAGAATTACTGATAAAAATAAACTTGAAAAAAAAAAAAGTGAAAATATAAAATAAAATTATGTGTGTGTATATGTGAGCATAAAATCCGTGTAATGAATAAACTATAACAACTTAGAAGTTTTAATATTTGACATCAGTAACGGTTCGCTAGTACTTTAAACGTAAGTTATAACTGTCTAAACTGGTAGAAATATGCAAACCTAATGTAATTATTTTGAAAGAAGTGAAACGTGTGGAGCTTAACACAAATTTTTATAGATTTTATTTTGTTATGATCTAAACACAACATAAAACCCATTTTAAAGTAGTATATTCTTAAATATATAAATATTTGTTTTATAACACACCTTAAATAATAATTTATGATGCATAGTGTTGTCTAAACTGAAGGTTAAATGTAAACTGAAATATATATTGCGCAGGTTAGCATAGTACTTATTTAAAAGAATGTAATCATTATAAACATGTTTGTCAATTTCGAAAGTAAACAGTGACAACTATCTAAAAATGTGGGATTATTTTCTTTTATTTTGGCTATCCTTTTCTTCCTTCCAACTTCTTACAAATATTTGCCATAAAATGTTCTTACTTTGGAAACCAATTTTTATAAATACTAAACAAATTAATCCTCTTAATGATTATGTTTTACGCAAAGTTCCTAATAGGTAGGCTTATATATTCTTATAGTCACCATACTTAAAAACATTGAACTGATATATTTTTCCCTCTCTCAAAAACATGTTCTTAGCATGATGTATAAATATGCATTATTTTAAGAGTACTGAAATATTTATATTTAATTTACACGTATGGTTATTGCTAATATAATGTGCTTTGGATGAGTTGTAATGAAAGAAACTATGGACACGTAAACGCCAATTACTTTCAATTAGGAATGCTATTTAATCTAGCGAAATGGAGCGTGGAAAACACGGTACAAACGCATTGCGAGCTAGGCAATGCATTTAAACCAATTTTTAATTACTACGAACGACTGGTAGGCAACATAGAATTGCAGATGTTTGAACTGTGTGTTAACCGTTAAAAGGGAAGGTAAGTGGTGCCGCTACTTAGTAAAAGTAATTTGGTAATTTTTTAATTTTTTTAACAGATTGACAATTAGCTTTGAAGATGACATTCGTTCCAAAAATTTCATTTATCATATGACTTAAACGTACAGTTTATGTTGTAAAGATTAAATAATAATTTCTGTGACAAAACGTTTGCTCTAATGTTGACAAACACCTTTGGTGTATTCATAACAATTCATTTCTTTGTTTTAAAGAGTTAACAATACACTGTGCCCTATTAAAATTATAAAACTATACATTTTGCAATATAGGATAACACAAAATGGTATATTACTATATGATATTTGCACATATTATAATACAAATACAGTATAGTCAAACAAAGTATTTAATAACGTGACTTAAGGTCCTGCCACTCAAGCATAAATATGGTAAGGCTTGAGTACACAATACTGCAAACGACTAAGAAAGTTAGAATAGTAGAAACTCATAACTTTTACACTTATATTTTTTTGTATAACTATATAAGCATAAGTCTTAAAAACGCGTAGCGGACATTATAAAATAATTTTAAAGTAAACACTTTATACGGGGTAAACGCCTTTTTCCTTATTATGAAAGTACAAAATTTTAAGATTACAGTTGCGAAATATATTGATTTTAAACACTTTCATCTTTTAAATTAAAGAAAATAATTCGAATTATTTACCAACATTTATTATTTGCATAGATGAATAGCCTACTTTTGTGTAAAACAAGCACAAGTTTCGTATTTACTTAAAATCTTTTTATAAGCGCAGATATTAGATTTTAAACAGAAAACATTCAACGTTATACGAACTTTATATATATATATATATATATATATATATATATATATATATATATATATATATATATATATATATATATATAAGCGCTTCACAATCAAAGTTAAACATCTAATTTACTCTTTAATTATATAGGTTATTAATATGACCATATTTGTTTAAAATTTATATTCTGTAAAACTAATTTTTGAACTGGAAAATATTAATATAAAACATATGCACACTAATTTATTGAACAAGCTGATTAACATCAGTCAAAACTAGCTGCATTTCTACGAAAACTTCTGAACACCTTTTTCGTAGTTTAAATATGACTTTGAAAATAATTTTGAAATCTCGATAAGCTTTTCAAAAGATTTCGTCAGTACATTATGCATTAGGTAATACATTATTTTCTCTTTGTAAACTAATTGCGTCTTCATTTCTTTCGAATACGAACATTCTTGGAATTAACAATTTTTAGCTTGAATGAAAGTTCATAGTAACTTAAACGGAATATTGCTTTACACAATGCGTAAACACGTGAAAGGAAATGTTGCCATAAAAAGGGAAAAATCTTTCGGATTTCCCTTCGAAGTACAGAAGATTTTTGCTACAACTTTTATCGGCAAACTTTTACAAGCGAATGTTTGTTGACTTCGTTATTAACGGACCCTAAAGTTTAATATTATTAGTTTTTGTAACATAAAAATTGAATTTTGGAAACAATTAAAATTCAACGTATTCTGGAAAACTATTTCGTCACTTCATGACATTTACTGCGTACTGCTCATTTTCCCCATCAATATAATTTGAACTTCATACAACATTGATACGTCTACAAACTGCTAATAAGACATATAAATCGAAAAATAGAATGTACGCCACAATATTTAGAATAAATAGTTTCTTAACCTGAGAAACATATACTATATATTTACATAGAACTAAATTAAACTGATTAATAATTTTCAAACATGTAACCATATTTTTTCTTTCAAAGATCACATACATTTTTCTACTCTCACATTATTATTTTTTTATTCTAAGGATATTCTTTATTGTTAATATAATTCATCACATTGCAATAATTCTTTGTTAAACGGGGCTAATCATAATTTTTTTCTACCACGAGCACAGAAAACCAAATCATAGTCCTATAATTTAATATATAGTTCATGATAATGTATTGCCTTAATTTAAAGTATTTTAATGGGCGTCATTGTTAAGGGACCTTATTTTACTTTCGAAATAGTTTCCGTCGTAACTGTAAGCCGAACATCATTTATTTAATACAATAATATATAAAATTAAACGTATTATTCAGACAGGTTTTTACAAATTTTTATGAAACACATAACTGTGATATGGAGCTCCATGAAACGTGTCATTACTGTTGTTTTTATAATATTGTTTTAGGATGTAGGTAGAACTATGCAGCGTTTAAGAGAATAGGTGTTGAACATTTGTATTTTTGTATTACCAGTTTTCAGTTGTAGAAACGAAGAAATAAATAACTGTTTGATTTAAAGCTTTGTGTTTTTATAATTTAATCAAAAACTGTACGTAACAAAGCCAGAAATTATTTTTTTACAATTATACACTGATTACACAAATATGTAAGTCTTACTGCAGTGCAATTATTGGGCCATTTATGGAAAGAAATACAGTAGTAACATAATTTCTAGATCGTGAAATGAAACTTAAAATGAAATGATTGTTCTGTGCTTAAAATCACAGGTACTAAAAATCCGTTAGGAAATCTCAGATAATATGAAATCGATCTGATTCCTTCATAAGGAGTATGTTCAACCGAGTGTGTCAAAAAATGCAAACATTGTAAAGCATAAAAGAGGGCAGAGAATAAAAAAAAGATGAATATTCCCGAAAGTCAACAATTGCGGCTTGTATCTTACAATTTTTATGTGATCATGGCTTATTTGTTCATCATGTAATTCTTATATGCCGCAAAATACTCTTAAAAATACGTGAAGCACGTTGCTATTTTAAAATTTCAACAATTTTGGAGTATATTTTTGCAAGAAAGCCTATACCGTGACTTTTATCTCATAGCTACTATATACATGACTTGTGCGAACGGAAGTTTCCCAGAAAATAATAACTAATTCGTGATAATTTCATAATAGTCGTGCAGTGTATGGAAACTTAAAGTCTTCTGGAATGATAAGGAAATATTTATAAGAAGGGCAATAAATTGACATGCAGTATATTTGTAGTACGTACTCGCTTTTCAATGAGACTTTCAAAGCATTGGCCTTATAAGTGGGAAGTATTTAGTCAGTTCAAACGAAAACTTCTGTTTTTCCATTGCACACATGAAGTTGGTATTTTTGTAGATAGATAAAGCCGTTAGTCTCCCAAATACATGTTTCTAACAGACGCGTCCTTGACTTATCTGAATAAATTTGAAAGCATATTTTAAGGACACGTTTATTAAATATATAATTAGATAAACGGACGGTGTTATGCATAAACTGTCTGCGAAAATTGTCAGTGATTAGTTAAACATTATTAAATGGCATCGTATTTGAAAAATTTTATTTCTATAAAGTCAAAATTAATAACACTATGTTTTGCAACTTTAATTATTTTGGTAGTTCTGTTTAATATAAAATTAAATTAAAATTTTTACATAACAAACAATATGCGCATTGTCTGTTTATGTATAACACTGACCAATTCTATTTCTACTGTTGTCTAGTAAAAATGTATTTGAATATATTTTCTTCTGTTGATTATATATATATATATATATATATATATATATATATATATATATATATATATATATATATATAAAATTTAGGCCTACCATTTGTGTTTTGTGTTTTGCCATCCGTGTAGGAAGTTTATCATATCCGCATTCTTGCGATATTCTTGATAAAAATTAGTTGCCAACAATCGCATGGCATTTCGAAAAGTAATCTTCTGTGATATATTATTTTTCTATTTGAATAAACTGAGATTATATGAAATATTAATTCCTCGGGGTTATTAAAGTCTGTTAAAATCTGACTCAGATGTATATCTCTTTGAGTATTTTGCGTTGTCGTTTACGCCGTCTTCGACCCATTCATTACAACGCATTGGTGATGCGTGCTAGGAATTTGCTAGCCGTTTATCTGTCTCTGGTATCGCAATATTTTATGCTTGATGTAGATTGTCCTCGCAATAGTGATGACATTGTGCGTTTCGAAAAGGATTTTCTGTTCTCTGTGAACCACGTTGCTTTCTTTCAACGTTTTATATGTTTTTTTGAGAGTAATGTCTGGGGTACAAGGTGTTATTTAAAACGTGAATACAATGCATTCAATGATGTTGTATATTATATAGGTACAGAGCCGCAGCAAGTGGAGGGAAGGCGACTTCTTTAAATAGTCAGAAGGCGGCAGTGGGAGGGGAATGGTTAACCAATCAGAACGAGAAATAAAATTGTATTACCAGTGTACATCACTATGGAAATATTTACCATCAGCTAATGAAAGAAAAAAAAATGACCACATACTGTATCTGGTTAATATTTGAAGACACAAACACGCAACTGTCTGCAGGATCCAGTATTTCATAACTCAAGGTGCATGAAGCTATAACGATTACATGCCATATTCGTATTTGTGAATGCAGCACGCGAATGTAAATATTTTCTGTTTGGTCACGACATTTTCTAAGTGCATGAAACATTTGTTTACAAGATCTGTATTAGTAGTTACATTATAATTAGTGAGGTGCATGCCGAATACGGTGATAATACGTCATTCGGGACATAGAGTTTCTTGAAAAAAAGGTCTCTGCATCAATTTGTTTCAATACCGTACGTCCTTATTTAATATTCTACTTCGTGCCTACACTGTAAAAAACTTCTTAAATATGTTTAATAAGGTATTAACATAAACGCAGTACGGGGCAGTTACCATATTTCTGCCTTGTAAAAATGTGTACTTTTACAGTTGTTACAATGCAAGTCTGGTAACTTTAGTATGCATTTTATTGGTTTATAAAATTTTTTACAAGTGCTACAATGGATGTCTGGGAAACGATTCTACCATACATACTTTGTTAGCACTCATATACGAACGTGCGAAAAATTTACAAAAAAAAAATTTTACAGTGTATTTAGAAGAGGCGTCGCTTATTTGACTCTACCAATCAGGACGAAGTTACTGAGACACAGCACACCAGTGATATGCGGATAGAACCCTAAGACACATAAGAATTAAATTGTTCAATCACTGGCCACTCAGGAGAACTGCAGATGTGCACGGAAATATTTCAACCTAGCTCGTGCACAAATCTGCTCGCGAATTTTCGGTGTCTCTATGCATCAGCAAAACAGCTATCATTCATTCATTCCTAATGGCTGTGATGAATACACGCGTGTAGTTAGTTTGGAAACATAATATAAAATGAATTGACTTGAAACAGTACAACAGTATAGTAAAAATTACCCTCCGTAACATAATGACTAATTATCTGTTTGATTGGAAACAGCACAACAGTACACTGTAGATTACATTCTCTAACATCACGACAAACACCAAGTTTGAAATATTAATCCTTTATAAGATTATCAATATTAAAAAATTAACCCTTTATAAGTATGTCATTCTGTATAATATTTATCCTGCATAAGAAGCAGTACCAGACATAACTTTCAAGGATGACAGTAGGCTGATAAAATAGACGTCTAAGTCCTCACAATTTGTTTTAAGTTAATGTGAGATGTCATTCGGGATAAAGTGAGCATTAAAAATTTAACCGTTGAAAAATATCACTAGCTGTTGCTGCATATAACTCAACATTAACTATAGTTGCCTCATTGCTTGTGTGGTTGGCAGCGAAATTACGTAATATAGTTCCGTGTATTTTCCTATTTAAATGTAACAATACTGAAATACGACATAATTGCATTCTATACAATTATAATTTAAAAATCAAACCATATAGCGGTACCTACTGACTGCACAATATATCTCACACGCGCAAACATCAAGTGACATGTCCAGAGAGGTTAGACATGCCCCGTCGTTATTCGTTACATGCGGAAAGATACGAATTGGCTGAAAATAGAATTTTAGCAGGGCTTTTATGAGTGCTCACTTTGTTCCGAATCGCCTATATTGTAGTTATAAAATAACTTCCCAAGGATCAAATTATAAGAAGTTATTCGAGAAACACAGTTCGTACTTGGTTTCTGGTTAAATTTTCATTACTTCTTGCATCGCAGCGCCCAGGTTTCATTAAATTTCCATTCCTTACCAAGAAACTAGACGGTACCACTTTAATATATTCTGCCTAATTACCAACGCACTGGCAAACACAATAAGCGAGAAAAACTTCCTCATTAACTTGTTTACGAAGTTATTTGGCAAAAATTAAGGAATGGCGTCAGTGGGGCATTTCACCATTAAAAGAGTCAGAGAACTTATTTGAACATTAGCTATCACGTCATAATATACGTGTTATCTAGAATTATATTCATACGAAATAAAATGTTTACTATTATGTACAAGTATAGTAACAACTCTTAGTAAACTTGACTAGCAATATCACTAGGGTTTGAATACAGTAATTACTTTAGCATTCGTCAATTCATCGAATCCCTAGCCTATACGAGCATAAGATCAGAAATATAACTCGTTTAACTTTGCATTAAAACAGCGTATCATCTAGAATATTTGAAAACACAAACAACTTCATATTACATATCAGAACAATCATGGTGCATTTACCTCGACGAAAGCTAAAAACGTCCCGATTATGATTCTTAGTTTGTTTTAAACTCTGCTTTTCCTTTATACCTCAGTTTCCTGCACACCCCCAACTTGAAGGAGGGGCAAACGTTTGTTAAAAGTTTTTATCGTGGCCCGACAAATTAAAAATTATCTAACAGGAGCATAGTAAATAGTTCCACAACATGTTACTGTCTTTGAATAGTAGGGAAAATCATCGTTGAGACGTAACGTCACCAGCTAGGCAATCAGCAACGCCCCCTAGCGAATTGCCGACCCCCGATCAGTTTTATCCCCTGAAGTTTGTACGCGTTGAGGAGGTAGTTTCCTTAAAATCTTGGATTTCGTTAAATACGTTCACACAAAAAACTTTAATATTCATTATTTACAAACAAAGCCAAGCAAATCATATGGAATGTGTTAATTATTTAAATGAAAATTTGTTTATCAGTAATGATTGTAATCAATGATTTACTAATTAATTATTTCAGTCTCACGTCAATATTTATGAATGACAGCACACTAAAACTTACAACAGTCTACTTAATATTAATGCAGGCCATGACTGGCTCCAGATGTCAAAATTTGATCATACAAATTAGTTACAAAAATACGAGCTTAAAACCAATGTATCTAGGAAACTATCCCCCTTCCGATCCCCCAGGTTCCATGCTGCTGCGCTTCCTCGCTGTGAATCTTTGACTCCAACTTTGCTGCTCTGTCGGAAGTAGGGACCAAGGAAATATCAGCCCTCAAGTCAGACAAACGTTGCAAATACCAGGGTTTATTTTTCAAAGTATAAAGCTTTACCATATCAGGACGTTAAAATTTTCCAACAATTACGTTCTCTTAAAGGCGAGTGTAGATTCCTAATGAGACGTTGGCAAGAAGTATGATTCCTTAAAACCAATTTACTATATGTCACTGTCGTTCATAATTGAACTAAATTGATTGTCCTCATATGGTAATACTAATATAGCTGATATTTCTTCTTCAGATACATTACTTTGGTTTACAGTCATGGTTTGTTGGAATTTCTATATTTGCTTCTGAACTTCATAACTATTTGAGTGACAGCTCTGCCTGTACACCTGTACACCGCACATTTATTTGAACCTCGATTGGACACTACGTTCTTATATGATTCCTGGTTGTATTTAAAACTCTCTTATGTCACAGTTGAGTGGTTGTGGTTTTACAGACCTACACAGCACTGACACCCGACGCAAAATAGTTTGCATCATATGGCTGGAAATGGCGAAGTAATTGCGAGAGTTAACTGTCAGTGTAAATTATCAAAACAAAGTTTATTTGGGCTTGAGCTTATAGTTCTTTTCAAACGGAAACCTTTCGTCATTTTGTACGACATATTTGTGTGTCCATTTAGTTCTTTTGAAGAATTTGTAGTATAGTTGATGATTTTTAACTATCTACAAATCGTATTTAAAATGCTGCATCCATTTTTTATGTGATGTTCCATTATGTTACTACTGAAATCTTGTACGGTGTATCTTGATTAAACTAACAAATACAGCTGATTACGAACATTTGTACTGATAACCAACCACACTTGCACTAAGATATCTCATGCCAGACATCTGTAACATACTCGTAAACAGCTTATATGTGATAGAAAAAAATAACACACATACATACACACGTGTGTATATATATATGCATATGTACACATATGCATGCATACATGCACACCTACGCACATACACACACAGTAGAGTTCCGTCCTCGCTTTTGCCCGCGCATTACAGTCGTAGCAGCTAGTATTTATTTTTTTGTCTAGGAAGTAGTGCCTTTGAATTAGCCGCTTCCCACGACTTCGTTTGCGAAAAAATTTCTTTGTTTACAGACACTTCTGTAATCTAATTAAAGTCTTTCCTCGTAGCTTTTCCCGCTGTTATTCTACATTTTAATATGATTCTATAGTTAAAATATTGTAAAGAAAGTATTAAAATAATGTGAAATATTATTTTAATTTTTTAAACTATCTTTTTCGATTTTCATCAGTTAAAATTATATTTTTTAAGTGGGTACCAACATCCTGATAAGATATCATTATTTGTTCATTTTTGTGTAGACAAATGTTGAAAAATTATAATATTGCTTAAACATTTTAAATTAATTTTTAATATAATCTTGGAGTATTAATAGCTGCTAATTTTATCCGATTATAAGTATAAGATATTTGATGCATTAATGAGTAAGTATAGATTTACTGTCCCTAGTGTTAATTTATCAACAATTCCCTGTAAACAGTACTTTTTACTTTTCTTGCTTGCTGAAAAATGGACAAGCTTTCAGGTTAACTAACTCAGTACGCAACATACAACTTGCTATGGGAGAAACAGTCATTCCTAAGACTGTGGCGTCATTTAGGGAGCAGGGGGTAGGCAAATGCCCTCCCTGGATTTAGAATTTTAAGTGTATAAAACTTATTTTTTGTATTTTGTTATTTAAATAATGCTAACTTAAGCACATAAAACTGAAGTTTTATTATTAAAGTTTCTAATTTATACATGCTTAATTAATAAAAAAGATACATGGTCACTGTCACAAAAAAAATCTTGCCCCTCTCCCCAAGAAAAACCTGAAATGACGCCCCTGTCCTAAGATCCACATAAATCTTGTTTAAACTTTGTATTTATAATTACGGAACAGCAAACTTCAACGGAAAATTGCAGATAGTTTGAACTGAAAGTGGCAGTCTGATGGAATCATAAGTATTCGGGGAATAAATACGGCTACTCCTTGATTGACACCTGTATTAATATTGGCTTCGATTACACGTATGTACAAATTCACATTGCACAATTTTGGAAGATTTGAGATTGCGCAACACATGATTGGAGCGTTAACCGTGAAGTAAAGGATGTGAGGTGGTATTCGTGGTGGGTTAAGTGATTGTAAAAGCTCTACCAGGTAATGTAAAACATCCTCGACCTCTAGTACAGAGTCTACAGATTCATATTTCATTTACTCAGTGGGTAGCCTCTCCAACATAAAGTTATTGATAATGCTAGCCGAGTCATTTGTTGGAGTGAGAATAGGGATCTTTCCTTCAGCCATGAATCGCAATACAATCCAGCCTGATGAGTTTTGGGGCAAATTTTTCTATCAGTCTAGGTGATCAGATCTTCAATAACATAGCGCAGGTTGCTAGGAATATTAGTTTTTTCTTCCTTTTCCATAATATTTTCTTCACCAATATTAAGTAATAATTTAGAAAACTCTTCAGCTTTTAAGTTTTGATAAAGGTGACCTCACATGTTAAGCATAAAGGAAAGGATTTTTACATGATGCTATAACATGGATAACTTAATACAGGATTTAACTTCACTAGCAAGTGTCCCTCGAGGCACTACATGCTAGGTTTATCTGAAGTCACCAGCCAAAATCATTGTAACCACACCCATAATTATTTTTAACTCTTAAGGTCCTGATGTGTCTTCTTTAGAGCTTCAATGCTTCCCTTATAGGCCATGTTGCCCTCGTTTTATACAATAATTTTGGTCTTTCGAAGTACCTGAGCCATATCACCCTGTTTACAGATGTTACAAAGTGGATAGTCAGAATGATTTATGTTGAGAGGTAACTTGAAAACAGAGTGAGCGGTCTTATCTCCTTCAACTAAGGCAACTGTAACAGCGATATTGCTTTCACTTCTAACTTTGGCCAACAACTAGTTGATCAAGAACGTTTCGCAAGTGCCACCAGGAACATAAAAAAGAACAATTGACGAATAACAGACGTAATAATGTGAATGATTTTGTCGTAAACTATTCCTTGCTATTGATTAAATTTTGAAGCATCTGCAGCAGCAATTAGACAGCTGAACAGTATCATAAGACTGTTCACGGAGGTATAGATGGCTGATAACATGTATCCTTGTCCTCGTTAAGGTGTTCGAAGTTCGAATTGTTTGAGTGCTTTACCCGACATGAAAACGACAACATCCTCTAGAAGTATTACGCACTGGTAGCAAACAATGTTTAGAATTAATTGTAGATCTCCATGTTATATATTCATTGGCATCCATATATAATCCGCCAGACATTCTCTGTATTTTTCCCATAATTATAGGAGATCTCAAGATTAGCAGAAAACCAACCTGATTGCAAATAGCTCACAGATTTTATTATGAGATCTAACAGTCCCCCGCGGCTTTGCTCGCGAGTATTACTCGTACCTGATAATATTTACTTTAATTGAAAAACCTCTTTGTACACCAGATTGGTACTTCAGTCATCAAGTGTCAAGGGCATGGGCCCGAGTTTCATAGCATTTAACGACAGTTATTTATATATTTTTAAAAACATAAATGGGAGCCGATATCGTAAAATCGCTTCGGAACTTTGTTATGACTGATCTAAACTGCATACTCTAATTTCGTCGAGTCAGAAGACTGCAAAATAGTTGCTAATTAGTTAATTAACGAAATTTCCTATTAATTGATAAATCAGCTATTATCATCACACAGTTTGTCTCGAAAAATTACACTTCATAGTAAAACCAATTTGCAACAAAGTTACGAAGCAATTTTACGATATCGACTCTCGTATGGATTTTAAATAATAATTCTCTCGAAAGCCGAGAAACTCGGGCCCAAGCCCTTAAGGGCGTTGGACCCGTAAAAATTCAAAATTTTATATTTGCGCCAAACACTGGTCAACTTTTAGACATCAGATAACACGTCATTTCCGAAACAAAAAAAAATTAGGCCCTATAGTTTTTGCATAATCAATCATAAAAGTCACAAAATGGCCATTGCGGTGTAGCCAAAATCAGAAAAAGTAATTAACTAATAAATTCAAAATTACAGTAACTGATAGTCAGTGTATCAATGCATTTTATGACATGGTTGACAAAAGTTAGTTTTGAAAATTTCAGTAGTAGCCAAAAGTCAAAGTTATGCATAAATTTACTCATTTTCATCAATTTTTTAAAAATACAAAAACATATCGCTTTGTGTTCACAAAAGTGTCTTGAAGTAGCTCACATCATTAAGAATTAATATGAATAATCTTGTTTCTGCAAAATAATTATTTTGTATTATTTTGGCTACACCGCAACTGCCATTTTGCGACTTTGATAGGTGATTATGCTAAAACTATGGGACCAAATTTTTTTTTATTTGGAAAAATTACATGTCATCTGATGTATAAAAGTTGACCAGTGTTTGGCGCAAATATAAAATTTTGAATTTTTACGGGTCCAACGTCCTTAAAGCTGCTAGCTGAACTAACTCTGCAGTAGGATAAGTAGTTATAGCTGTCCACGCGAATAGCAGTTGGAAGGCGGTCGCCTTGCTGGTGCTAGAACAGCGTGCAGCGTGTTCGAAGTTACGTTTTTTCTCACAGACCAGTAAACCTGTGTCCACAATGCTTATCTACGAAAAGAAAACACACTTCACACTACTTGTGAATGCGACTTTCAAGACACCACGCACATTGGAAGTATTATTTTAAAGCACCCGAACTTGGCTAAAAACGGCTTTCTCACGTGGTTGTTTCTTAAGACATATGTAACGGAATTGTTCGAAATTGAGAGCTATACAAGTACATTCGACTTTGCTGCAGTGACACGGTCAATAAAATTATAGGGTCATCACTTCAGTCCTTCCGGAAAAACGTTACGGCGGGAACACTTCGCGCGCGTTTACGACTCTGGGCGTAGAAGCGATATCACGATACATGTGCCGGCCAACATCACTCGTAGCGCCTCATCAATTTTCACCTCACACGTACAAACATACCCTTCACCAGGCGGCAGCCTTAACTGCCACTAACAGCGACTTCGCCTGGGTCTTATTTAAAGCTCTGCAAATCTGACGTTGTGGGGTAATTACAGACACCTAAAGGTAAGTGGTTAATCGAATGAAAAACGTCTGATTTACCCTGTGCACAACCATTGGTGACGGTCCCCTCAATTACATATTTTCAAATTTTTCACTTGAAGTTTAACATCATAAGAAAGTTTTGGTGGGAAATGGTTTCGCGGAAACGTATTTGGTGACCCAACCTTGAGATTAGTGAGATGATTTGTGTGAGCTGATGTTGTAGAGGAACCTAAATGGAAAGTGAACTGCATAATCAATTATACTCCTTTTAAACGAATACATCTAAATTGCACTAATTCGATCTGCCTTGTAGTTTTTGTGTCTCAGAATTGAAAGTTCGCACACAGCTGATAAACGGAATTCGAGCCCAGAACCTCTCGAAATGTAGACCAGAACGTCGAAATAATTCATGAAAACAAATTTGAATAAAAAAATATAATGTTCATGTCCTGGGCTCATAGAGGTTGTACAACACCACGTCTCGATATGTTACTGTAGAGTGAAACTAATGTATAAGTTACTTCTCGCTGCTTGTACTTGCTGTTCGGATCGTCTGCCTTGAAAGTTTACAAAGTTCGTTTTATTAATAATGATCAAGTTATCATATAAAGTAAAAAAACTAACATATAATTTTTAAGCATCACTCTAACGCGAACACCTCAATATCTCTACTGGTTAGATAGATATCATGGGTTGTTGGAAAACAAATTTTGTGCTTTTTCACCCTTTCGGGTGTCGAATTTCGAAATATTTTAAATTCACATCTTATACACTTGTACAAGTAACCAATTTAAGTGAAAATCACGACGCTAGCTCGTTCAGTCGAATATAAATCGATTATTCATTAAAAACACATATGACCACTGCACAGTACTGAGAGTTCGAATTTCGAAAAATCTTAAAAACATTCTGCGATATTTCTGTAATCATCACCCTCAAGCAAAAATTAACTGTATATCTCGACGGGTTCGAAAGATATCGAGGATTTATCTAAAACATATACGATGTATTTTCATCTCCTAAGAGAGTGAATTTAGAAAAACTCTTTAATTACGTTTTAGAATATTTTATTGGTGTCTCGTGAACGGAAAATACATGACAATAGCCCGCTGAGCTCAAGACATATTGACGATTAATTGAAAATACATTTCTCCACTTTTCACTCCTTCACCTCCTTAGGTGGGTAATTTCGACAATTCATGAAATAACTTTTTAAATAAGCTTCAATCTTAAACAAAAATCACGTCGCTATAAAAAAATCGATGGGATCGATATAATTGTCGATTGTGAATCGAAAACACATTTTTTTCTTTATTTTACCTCTTTGGGGCCGTATTCGGAAAATATAATTTTAATTGTATTTGGGATATTTACAAAAGCATCAATCTAAAGCAACGAGCACTTCGAAATCTCGATTGGTTTGATAGATATGGAGGAATAATCGAAAACATATTTAACGTGTTTTCGCCCCCTTAATTAAATAATTTCGAAACGTCTTGGAGTCCTGTGATAGACATTTGTACACATAAACATTTCAAGTAAAAATCACGACGATAGTCAACTGTGTTCCAGAGATAAAGACGATTCTTAAAAAAAAACCTTTTTGTCCGTTTTTACTGCTTGGGGGTCGAATTTCAAAAAATCCCAAAACAATTTGGGCATCTACAAAAATACTTTCTTAGCGCTCCCACTACGACCTAACGGGAAACGACACAAAAATGTTCATGATTCTAGGTCCAGCGGTTTGGGCTGCAGTTTGATGTCAGTCAGTCAGTGTTCTCTTTTATATATAGAGAGATTAGGGATGAAAGCTTTTTACAGAATTTGATCCCAATGTGCATTGTTTTATAGCAATCCAAGTTCTTTGCACGCTCCCTGAAATGTAGGATGAACTATTTCCGAAAATGACGTGTGACCACGGATCTCGTGGAAAAGTAGGCGTAGCATACTCAGCATTGTTGGGATGTACGGTGTAAACTCTACTAGAAACCTTAGCTATCTTCACCTCGAATAATCAGTCATTGGCTTCCCTTATTTCCTCCTACAGAGCTGTTAACTTACCAAATGTAATAAGCAGGAGCCTCAAAATATGGATGGATCTTTGCGATCCGTTACACAGCTGAAACTATGCCACGAGTGTAGTTTTAAGAGGGATATTATTTTTTTCAACAAAATCCTGTAAATTGTACTCTCTGAGCGTTTTCAAGATGAACTGCAAGATGCATAGCAGGAGGATACCTTTAATGGACAGGGAAACAAGAAATATACCTTACTTCCCTATAGCTGCTGATGTATCGTCCAGATTCGTATCTAGTCACCTCATAAAGAATTTCGGCATTGAAAGCTGCCTGGTCGGACCCTTCGTTAACATGTTTGGAGTTGTATGTTATGGATTTTACCGAAAACTCGACATTAATATGGGTCGAACATGTGCAAGAAAGAAACGGGTCGTATGACACCATCCATTGATAGTCCAGTCACATTGATATTGACAGTGAACCCACCATCACCTGGGGACCACCAGCGATACTGAAGGAAGCCATTCTCTTCAGTTTGTAATTCCTTCAAGAAGGGTCTGGGATATTTGTTAGTGCAGGCGCAATTCATAATGCATGGCCAATTCCTGCTGAGAGATCCAACATGGACCACGGATAACAGATTTCTCTATAATCTCATGAAGGTCTGGTTCCAGGTTACTATCAGGTCAGCTCTTATAATTTTGTCTATAGGTTCTGGTCTTATCTTCTCTTCTAGCCATAGGAGAATATGAACCTGCGGTTGTCCACATTTCTGCCATTCCACAGAATACATATGATATCTGGCAAAATCATAGATGTTACCTTTAGTGAGAAACTTCATATATTATTTTCTTTAACATAGAAAACCATTATTATTCTTATGTCTCTCATGAGGTTTTTGACCTTAAGTTAAGGTATCTGTAATTTCTGGCCATTTCGAATTCCACATATATGTAATAAACAGATCTGACTGTCCGAAATGATACATGTACGTCATCGGATCTTGTCTTCGCTCCTGCATATAGCGAGGTTCTCCAGTGAAAAAGGATGGTAACACCACCTTCTGCCAAACTCTGATGACTGGCCATCAATTTGTGTCATGGCGTCCTTCAGGTGGATATATTCTTCACTTCCCAGCTTTATAGTTGTTATTTAGAATCAAATTTAGAGTCTCAGTTTCAATTTTTGTACACACACACACACACACACACATATATATATGTATATATAGATACCAGAAGTTGATTGAGATGGTTGTAGAACCATAATAGGTATCAACTTCAGAATCGTGTTCCATTAACCGTTAGCTGTAAAACTTATCAGCAGACACTGTTTTCTTAAGATGATCCTTGGTCTTTACGTCGCGCTGAGGCATATTGATGTAATAGCCATCTTCTCCGTGGCAGAACATCAGAGGATATCGGATAGCATCGTGTGCATGGCGTATCTCAGTAATATGAAATAAGTTACTGTCTATACTGTGGAGAACAATACCTTCTGTCAGAAATTCTGGTTGACAATGGTAATTGCTAGTTCTCTTGTAGCGGCCTTGAAGCGACCTTGGTGTTCTCTGGAGGGCTTCTTATCGGCATTAATCACAACTAGGAATTCATTCTGACTCTTAGGAAGGTAATTAACAACAGCCTTAAAATCTACGATATGTGTTTTGTGTTCATGCAGCAGTTTATGTAACTGGCTAACCAATCCAGGATTGACACCAGGGTAGATTCCGAAATGTATGTGCCTCTCATTTTCCTCTTTTCACACAAAGTATATTTGAAGGAACGAAGGCTATTGATTAGTTCCTATCACGAGGCTATATATTCTGTGGTAAACTTGTCCTGGATTTTAAATGTCGGCATAAAACTGCCCTTCTTAATATTTTTGATTTTAAAGGATGTCATTTGGAAGCATTCGTTGCACCTTCCGGTAACAGGAAGAAAGTGTTCTGAAATTGAATATAGTTGGATAAGGACGTTGTGTGTGGCTCTAGGGTTTGCTTTAAGTTACCGTGAATTGACTGTAGACTCTTGTATATAGTGAGATGTTTTCAATTCTGAAAACAGAACTTGTCAAATATTGAACATTTATTTCAGTGAATTCACGTTTGTCTCTGAACTTTCGACGAATAAGTATAGCCAACAACGAACAGAACTTTACAGTATCACAGTCTCTTTCACGTTTTCATAAACGTTGCTGGGGAAAATTGCACTCGTTTTCTTACTGAAGCTATGGATCAGCCTGAAGCTTGGTGTCGGAAGCCTGAATCTTGGTTTTTGAAGCCTGAAGTTTGGTGGTAGTAACTAAGGGCCGTATCTATAAACGGCTTTCGAATCACAACCAACTGCTCACCAATGCTTTCTCTATGGGGATAGCAGGTGGTTGTCATTCGAAAGAGATTTATAATATCGTCCCTAAGTATTTTAGGCAGAACAACAACAAACAAGACAACACGAAGTAGGTAATCCTGTCTCAGAAAAATTTACGAACAACAATTTGGTAACACCAAGACGAGTCTCACTACATGCAAAATATTGTGTGTATTATCCGATGAATTGGCGGAGTTAAATACTTAACATTCCCTGAATACTGAATAATATCTATAAACTGGTTCTTAACTGCCATAAGTTTATTATGTTATTTCAGTCAAGATCTGCCTACACATGTTTTCTACAAATTGTGACACATACTGCTACAGGGATATAAAAAAATAATCAAACAAAATATTTATTTATTTTGTATACACGTTACTCGAATAATGGGTCTCTTTTTTTTTAAATCCACGAGCAGTTTGTCGATAAACAGAAAAAACGTATGGGACAATATGCAATAATATAAATAATACACGACGCCTTATAACCAAGAAGAGTTAACTTTCCTTGTTTCTTGTTTTACAAGTACCTACCTCGTTGGGCGATTTGAGTTATAGTCGTAGAGTAAATATTTTACCTCCATGGTCAGATCACTCTATGGAATGTGATTGATTGTTCCTTATTTAAGAACGTTTTGTGTGCGCATAAATTCTCGTGAATAAACTGTCACTGGGAGCTATATAAAATAAACTTCGGTATTCTACTTAAATATTTCTAACTGGTTATGAACACAAATAGAGCCTAAATCTTGAGGACTGAAGAATAAATTAGCGTAAGTAAAATATTGTACGCAAATATTCCTCAGCTGATAGCAATCATTTTAATAGTTGGAAGTTTCGTGTGAAGACGTTTCTGGAAGAAAAACCATTATTAGAAGTACTGAATTTTGACGAAGAATAGTTATCAGAAGAAAACAACTGACGAAACAATTTGAAATAAACTTCGCCAAAGCAAATTCGAAGACTATCCAGGATATAAGCGGTAGTCACCTGGATATGATGAAAGGTACCATGTCAGCCAAATGAATGATGAAGGGACTGGAAGCTAGCCAAACATCGTCACATCTGTTGTCGTCGAAGAGAGTCTATCGTTATCGTCTGTGTTATATTCGTTGTGTTGTTTTGTCTACAACCACTTATGGCGTGTTAATTTGTGTTGTCTCCTTTGTCCATCGCCGCTACTTTCCCCTCAGCCTTTACATGTGCCTGAAGACGAGAATAGCAATTACCGAAATGTCGCACTTGTTGTCGTCGAAGGAAATCTGCTACTTTTCGTCCGTTCTTCGCTGTGTCGTCTGTGTAAAATTAATTCATGTCTGTCGTTTGTGTTGTTACCGTTGTCATAGTACATTTTGGTCATCACTTTTCATACACTGCTTTTGATATTTTGTTGTTCTTTTGCTTTTTTTTTGTGTCGTCTTTCTTGATAAAAGACTATATTACGTTCCGGAATTTATCATTGTTGTAATCGTGTTTCTTTCTTTCATTTTTCGTCTTTCTGGATACGACTAGATTTCCTTTTAGAAGTCGCATGTACGTTATATGCTTGTTAACAACATCTTATAGTGGCATAATCTTTTACGCTTTTTGTTTTATTTTGGTATTTTTCTGCAACTCGGTGACATTCACTCGCAATGGCGCACGACCACAAACTGTTCAGTTTTGGAAGATATTTCCTAACGAATAGTTAGGGAATATTTATTGTATCTGAATTACATCTTTTAAAAATCTCAGAAGTACAGAATTCAGTCCAAACACTTTATAATATAAGATCATTTCCTTAAGAGCGCGCGTGGTTCACCTCAGTTTTCAACGTTTTTATTTATTTTTATAATTGTACCAGATATTGGTTTTCTTATTTTAAACATAAATTGTGATTAAATCTTAATCTTAGGAATTTTTTGTATTTCTCGTAGTTTTTGCGTAATGAGTCGTAAATGTAAAAATTTGCACTTTACGGTTTTATGTACGCCACTAAAACAAACTGACATACCAAACAGAAAAAAAATTGTTGTAGGCTATGATTTGACACATATAAAAGAAAAATAAATAAATGTTTGAATTTTAATTTTTTTTTTGAAATTAATTTTATTATTAAATACCAAAATATTTTATTTTTGGTTTTATGTGTGTCAAATCATAGCCTACAACAGTGTTATACAAAGTGAATTTTTTCGATTTGGTATGTCAGTTGGTTTTAGTGGCGTACATAAAACCGTAAAGTGCAAATTTTTACATTTACGACTCATTACGCAAACAGTATGAGATATACAAAAAATTCCTAAGATGAAGATTTAGTCACAATTTATGTTTAAAATAAGAAAATTAATATCTGGTACAAATATAAAAAATAAAAAAAGACGTTGAAAACTGAGGTGAACCGTGCCCTTAAACTATTTATTTGGACCTTTATTTACGTGCCCCCGATATAGGTACACGAGGAAAAAAGACCGGGGGGGGGGGGGAGTTGGTAGTCGGCCAGGGTCTGTTTTAATGAACAATCCCAGCATTCACCTGGAGTGACTTCGGTAAACTTAAACTAGTCTCGATGATAGGAGGTGCTAAAAATGCTGGTAGTAATATAGAAAAAGAACACAAGTGTGTTACTTACAGTTAAGATATTTAGGAATCACAGCTATTGAAACAGTAAATGGAGACGTGGCTATGGACTCGGTTCAAAATCTAATTGTGATTCGCCAGAAAAGTAACGAGGTTTCTTTTTGGAGGTTTCTTTACTTGTTTTGAGGATGACAAAAACGCACGGTGCCAAGGGCGATGTTGACCGGTACATCTGGTGCGGTGTCGCCTCTACCGTAAGACACTGAAAAGGTTTACCGCAAAGAATTAAATAATCTTTTATTTCTAAAATTAGCATAGCATTTCAACTTACGAAGTCAAATATCAAAGAAAACTAATTTTGAACGCGCACACACACATATGAAATATACATGAATACACACACCTTTTTAATATACATGCATACACACATGGTGACCATTTAGTCAGAATTGAAGTTGAACCCCTGGTGTTGAAATAATTACGACGCTGTTTGAAACACACATTATTTATGACTCTCGTAACGGTTGTTACTCGTAGACAATAAAGAACAATCCACACGAAGCCATGTTTGTTACTTCTCAATAAATAAAACTATGTTTCCATTTAGTAGCACAAAATTGGTAAACGAAGAGCTAGAATTTTTACAGAATGATATTTCAACACTCCCTCTCAGTAATTATTAACATCCTGAGAGCTGTTATAAAAATATAAGCATACAGTGAATTAAACACAAACAGGAAGCATGCAAAACAACTAAGCTCCCAAACGTTTTGAAATGCTTTAGTTCCTTAAAACAAATTTCTTTATCCAATTCATCACAACACTAGTCTACTTTCAAGTGGTTTAGTAAAACCATCTCACATTATTCAGTGTAACCTCGCCGGAAGCAATAATATATCCTACAAAGTTATACCTTATCTTTACATACTTCAGGCGTTTGTGATGCTCAAGATTTTTGAAACTCAAATAACACATTGGTTGTACTAAATAATCATTATAGGCTTAGCAATGGCTACATCTGGTTCACTTAAAATTCCTTTCAACCAAAACACTTCACTGACAGCTGTACTGATGACAACATATTTCTCTACGGTAGAAGACAAGGAGACAGACTACTGCTTCGTTGATGATCATGACCCATGAGATGGCCATCCCTACAGAAATGTATGGAATACATATGAATCCGCGTAAAAATATGTACTATAATACTTTCTCAACTAAATTGAACCTTCATTTAAATAATCAGAAATACTTACTTTTTAAAATTTGTGATGCACTCCGATTTGGGTTAGGGTTATGAACTCTAAACTTTGAGAAAAGCAGCTGCTTGGAATAGAGAATAGATGGAACATCACCTTAGGAATGCACAAAGGTCACGATATACAATGAAGGCAGATTCAATGAAAACCGACGAAGACGTATACATGTTTACTTTTGATTTCCAAAATAGTTTTTATAGTTTCCAAAATGGTTGAAATTCATTGCATATGATAAGAGAGATTTGTATTTTAACAATTAACGATATCACAGTTTCAATTATGAGAAAGGATCCATAAATGTGTGGCCTGAAACAGAAGAATCTAGGGGGTCTCAAGAGGTGACAACATGTCTAAGATGACATGTGTTGAATGCAAGGAACCATAAGCACATTATAACTTTTTCAGATTCATGAACTGGGCAGAACAGGAAGGTTAAAATTTTTGTATGATGAAGTTGGTTCAAAGCTCTGATATTACAACATATGTAATAGATTTAACATTTTCGGAACGTACGAACAGCTCTAATTTGTGGGTTATAGAGAATGAAACAAGGGGAGAAAAAAACAGAACATTTTCGCACCAGATGATTGGTTTAATGTGATCAATCAATGTAATTAGAGAAATTCTTTTGATGTAGTTGAAATAAAACACGGAGATTTATGTGTGTAAAGAAACTTTAAAAACCTTTACGAATAGTAGAAAGATAGTTGACTGTCTTGAAATGTTATTAATACTACTTCAAAGGCATCATCCACTTGAACATCAGTTCAAGACCCCGTACTCTGAGGAATTTCCTTTCCTCGAAGTAAATTTAAGAAAGTAGCTGTAGGTTGCCCATTAATGTTAGTAAATTTTAATGCTAGTGAACGAGCCCAACTTGCCAATTTTATTGTGGATTATGGCAAGAGTTGTGAAAACGTACCCTGGTACAGACGGTATCGTGAATGTAGTGACTCTGAAAACTCCAAGAAATGAGATCATGCAATGGCTTGAAGCAAAACTTTGTACATTTTATTTATTTCGTTTTTCTGGTTTGTGTACGGTGTATAGTTAAATCTGTATTGATAATCGAACAGATATCATGTAACGGAATATGTCTTATAACTGTGTGCCTCTTGACAGTTTTATTTAGTTTGTGTGTTCTGTTAGTAATTATGTGCCATTCTCGTTGGCAGGTATATGAGACAATAACGGCCACATAAAGATTTCTTTAAAACCACAATTAATTCACCGTATCCAGCATGTAACTTGATATAACTATGGACTATAAATTATTGTCGACTAGTTTTGCTGTGATTAAGAGATTAGCATATTATTATAATTACCGTGTACAGAACCAAGCGCATCTCAAAGAGGCACAAATACATCACTAATTTATTAAAAAGTATACCATCTCTAAAACTTAAATATATCTTGCATAGTTATCCTAAATTCAATCTAAAAAAAAAAAATGAAAAACACTGCAAGTTTAAGTGTAAAATGCATGCAAGTGGCAACATTGATACACCAAAGAGGGAATATCAAGTGACTGCTCTGAACTCTGTAATGGCAAACAGCCACACATCGCCCGACATGAAGATGAGCACGGGGTAGTAGCTGAGGATTGCTTGGAACGTATGTGAAATATGTCTGGAAGTAATGTTCTCGTGTGTACATGCTGGACATCACTCTTCTGCCATTACCTAAACTTTGTGCTGAAGAAGCTTGGCAGGTCTTCCGAAACAAGTACTGTCTGTAATATTTAAGGACTTCGTATAATGTACTGATGATGAATATTCCAATCATTGACACTATCAGTCCACCAACACAACTCATGTTCCAACTTTCAAACAGGAGAATCTCCATGCAACGAAAATGGGATGCTATAGACGTGAAAAATACAAACTCATAAGCACAATATCTTATAACATTTTAAATAATCAACACACAGCATACAAAATAAATGCATTTTTCAATGTTTACTTAAACTTCTCATAGCCTTATACTGAATGTCCGGAGTCAATTTGGAATATCTGGTCTTCGGAGTATCTTCACACGTTGTACCAAATGACCAAGAGGAATAATCTCGTTCGTGGTAGACAAGGTTATTGTTAGTGAAGGAGTGCAACTTACTTATGTTAAAGTGTATTACTTCCAAATTTGTAAAAAACGCATCTTGGTACAGATGGTATCGTGAGGGTACGTGAAACGGCCTGAGGCAATTATTTGTCCACAACTTCTGGGTAGTTGTTTGTTTGTGTATTGTGTATAGTTACATTTGCATTGACAATCTAGTATGTCTTATGTAACAGAATTTATATTGTAATTGTTTTCTAATTGTCATTTTTTATATGTGTGTTTTCATCTCTGTTGATGAAACATTGCCACTTTTGTTGGGTGGTATGTCACAAACTGTCACATCCCGAATTTATTTTTAAAAGAACGATGTGTTCACCACATGAAACATGCAACATTACATGACTGGCCTGTAAACTGTTATCAGTAAATTTTGTCAGTTATTAAGATTTTATCATATTAAAATATTTCCGCATACAGATACAAACGAATCTTAAAGAGTCACAAATACATCACAAGAAGATTTTAAATATAACATTTATTATGTATATAATATTCGTATATTTCATTGAATCTACAAACAATGTAAAATAAATAATAGTCACAGTGCAAAATGCATGCTATTGGCAACATAGACATATTTTCCAACCAAAAAGGAAACATACGGAGACTGCTCCAATCTCATCAACGGTAAACAGCCACACATTGCCCGACATAAAGATGAACATGAAGTAGTAGCTGAGGGTTATCTGCAGAATATACAGGGATGTCTGGAAGTAATTTACTCGTATGTACATTGGATCGCACTGTTCTGCCATCACTTGCACATGTTGGATAAAAAGCTCGGTAGGACGTCCGAAACAAGTACTGTCTGTAATATTTAGGGACTTCGTATAATATACTTATTACGAATATTTATATCATGGACCCTTTTAGTCTACCAACACCACTGATATTCCAACTACCAAACAGGAGCGTCTCTGTGTAACCAAAATGGAATGTCATCAACTTGACAAATACAAATTCATAAGCACAAAATCACAGAACATGATAAAAATCATTGTACAGTATACATAAAAATACAGTATCTGAAAAATTATTATAACTTCTCATAATACCGAAAATCCGCACACACAAGTGTGCTGAAAACATGTACAGTATCAACGATAGCTCGAAATAATGAAATTCCTGTTTATTGTGAGTAAACACAGAAACAATGACTGGATTTAGTTTCTTGGACGTACTCCATTGCAAATTGAATGACTGTCAAAGAAAACTAAACAAATAAAAGAAAACCATAAAATAAGCAGAGTACGCTTTAGTCAGCAAGATACATACACGACATGAAATTCCAAAATGGAATCGGGTCAAATTAAAACAAGGAACATAGATAATAAATGAAAATAATGACAAATAAAATAAAAAAATCAAGTAACATGCGACACAACGATGAGACGAAACAAAAAACACAGTAGATATCAGACACGAACAGAAAAATAACAAAAGAACACAACAAGTAGACGAGACAAAACGCAACAGATATCAGACATATACAGAAAATACAAACGACACAGTGAAGAGACGAAACAAAACACAGTAGTTTTCTAGACAGACAGTCTGTATACTACTCGCGTCGCGGATGGAAAACTGATTTCAAATTTGTGCCCGAGAGTCGGTGAACCTTGGAAGTTAGTAGTAAAGTACATTTATTTTTATTTTACAAGAAATGTTTGTTTGATATTAAGGTAAGAAAATCGTAACAATTTAGAGCAAATATGAATTTGTGACATAATTTGCCCTCGTATGAATGCCAGTGGGTATTGAAAATGTAATACGACTATACGGAGAAATCTTAATATATAAAATGAAGTGTCCAGACACACTCGCTCACCCACTCATCAACGCACAGTCCAAACCGCTGGACCTAGAACCATGACATTTTGAGGGAAGCTTCCACTTGCCCCGTAGGCAGCCACTAAGAAAGGATTTTTCAAAATTCGATACTTAAGGGGGTGAAAAGGGGTGAATTGTGTTTTAAAAGAATCATTGATATCTCATTAACCGGGAATGCTATCATAAGTTTTTTAACTTCATAATATTGCCCAAAGAAATGCATATTCGCAAAATTTTCGATTTTGCGAAATCCGAAAATAAAGGGGATGAAAAGCCGTAAAATTTGTTTTTCATTAATCCGTGATTTCTCCTAAACCATTTCAGGTAGTGAGGTGACTTTTTTTTAAAATGATGCTTAAGCAAATATCTAAAAAAAAATTTGTCCTTGGAAGCTCAAAAAAAAAAAGTGTTGTTTAATTAATCTCACTTATCTCCTAACCCGGTGAAAATATTGAAATTGTTTTTGCTTTAAAATAAATCTTACGTAAATATATATAAAAAAAAAGGAATTTCAGGATTTTTCGAAATTTGTCCTTGAAAGCTGTTAAAAAAATAAAATGTGATTTCAAATAATCATCTGTACCGCTTATACCCGTTGAGATATCGAGATGATTTTTGATAAGAATGAAGCTTATGTAAATACCTACAAATCTAATTCAGGTTTTTATGAAATTCGGAAATTAAGTAGGTGAAAAGCAGGAAAATGTTAGTCTCCCGAAAAAAGAGAATGCTCACGGAGAAATAAACCAACAGTAGTTTCTTTTTGCCAACCTACTCATAAATAAAACATCTTTGGACTGTAGCAACTACATACGAAAGAATTATCATGGCATGCATTTAACATTTTCTCAGGTATTGTATAGAGTTTGTGGTGTGGCAGGGGTGGGGTTACGGGTTCGTATCCCGTGCAAGAGTTTGCGGTGGGAATTACTATGACATCATACGAGCATATTGCGCGCGCTCTTTACACTGAGCTAAGACAGTTAATTATAGTTCACTGTTATTGAGTACGCAAGCTGTTAAATGCCTTCATTACATATTTTATCCAGAGTTACTGTTTACATTACATAATTTCACGCGGGCAACGCCGCAGCCGGCCGGCTAGTAATAATATAATGGAAACATCAAATACAATCGTAAATGAGGTTAGTGTGTAGTGACAAGGAATGTATACACACACACATATATATATATATATATATATATATATATATATATATATATATATATATATACGTAGACACACACACATATATATTTAAATATTGCCCTGTATATAGATATTTTTTTCATTTAAATATTTAAATATAGCCCTGTATATAGATTTTTTTTCATTTAATGTGTGTGTATGTATGCATGTATATATATGTACACACACATTAAATGAACATAGTTCCTTTTCACTATATATTATCCTCTTGTGCGACAGCCATTGAAGTTTCCATTATACATAGCCTATATATGTATATTATTTGTTGCGCGGTAGCCAAAATAATGTACGCAATAACGAATATATTTCGCGTCGCATCGCGCCCATCTTGTTCGTCACGCTATTGTGATCGCAGCAGTACGCAGAAGGCCGGACTCCGCGAACCTGCTAGAACGTGGAACGAGAGACCCTGGCCTCGCGAGCAGTAAATCTCTCCACCCTCGGCCAGATCCCTGGGAGGCGGAAATCAGGTCCCGCGTCGTGAGGTGGGTGGGTTCGGGGGGCGGTTGGGGAGGAGGGTGCCTGGGTGGCAGCTTCCCACGATTCCCATTTCCTTGATCATGCATGGAGGGCCGCCAAACATCCCCGGCGCATAAGTCAGCGCAAGTTTCTATCTTGTTAGGCTGCGTGTTTACCAGGGTTTTTAGCTAGGGCTGGTGTCGTCCGGAAACCTGGGAACATACCGTAGCACCGGCTGACGCCGAGATATTCCAGTTGTGGGCTCGAGTTTTGGCTTTACGCCAACTATATATTGATGTAACAAGAGCACTTCCTTAGAACGTTCAAGTTGTCAGAAACTAGTTTATACGTGTCCAGAATATTTAGTATTTTTTTGTTATTTTATCAAGTACGAGGGCTAGATGAGAAAAAAACCAGCCATTAAAAATCGAGGTCATTATGAGAATTTAAATTCTTTTAAATTTGCAGGTCACATTTCGAATTGTGCTACAATATCAGGTTGGAATGCTTCTTTTATGTAAATTTATTAACTAATTTTATTATAACTACATTTTAAATTTACTACAAAATTTAATACAACAGTAACCCAGCTATGAATATTGATCTGCGTTAAATGAAAGCGAATGAGTTATTCAATTGTAGACGAGTTGCTGGGACGTCAAGATTCTAGACTTGACTAGCGATGAATTTAATTTTTGAATGTCAATAGTTGTGTTTAGAAAGTATTAAAATAACATTATCCCAGTTGTATTCGTGGTTTTATAGAATTTATTTTGATGTGAAGCAGTGGCAGCTCGTAAGTCGTTGTCGCTGTCAGACAGAGAACAATTTGCAGAGAACTGTATAGTGCTGTGTGCTAGTTGATGCTACAGCCACTAACACTCTGGTACGTAGGTGCCGCTTATTACTGACTGGTCACGACACTATAAGTAGCCAGTACTCATTGGTATACGGCGACGCGTTCACACGAGTGTACAGTTTTCAGTAACTTCTTCTCTACCTGCCAACAAACCTCGAGACGCCACTGATGTAAAATTACACCATGAAAAGTGGCTTAAAACTATGAAAAAAACTGGTGCTTTAAAATGTCTTAGTATCTTCACAACAATTATTAACAATTTGTAAATATATTAACTACTGTTCGCGACTTCTTTCACGTGATTTTCAATTTAATGCCTCTTAAGAGTCCTGCAAAATTAAAGTCTGAGTATTCAAAATTATTTTAAGTAATTCCTAAAAGTATGTATTTCATTTATCAATGTCTTTAAAAAAAACAAAATTAAAAAAAAATTATTAAATATCTTTACGGAATTAAACTTTTACATAAGTAGTAATATTAATACAGTTATATTGAAAGTGTTAAATCATGGATTTTCTTCTTAAAAAACGCGCTAGAAAATTCTAGTTTTGTCATGTGACTTAACAAACACTGTATAAACACTTCATTGATATCATAAGCAACATCCGATACCGGAAACATAAAACAGTTAACTATTAGTGCTTAAAACTTTTTGGGAGGGACCTAAAAAATGACTCACTATGTTGAGAATTGCCTATACACTGCAGTGTTAATAATACAATAGTATTCATATTAAATTAATAAGTGGTGGTAAAATAGAAATTCAGTAGAAGGAAATATTTGGAAGGTCCTAAAAAGTGCTTACTTAACCGTGAACATGCTAGAACTGAATTATAAGTTGTTCACTAAAGAGTCAGCATATGTAGATTTTTATTGATAGGGATATAATTTAGCAGTAACAATTCTGTCTGCATCAGTACAGAAATGCCAACCCAAGCTGGCATTCAAGCAATGTTAGTAGGTTCAACATTGAAAACCAAATGAAGTTACTCGTATCAATGTTGATGATAAAGCAATTTCCCACATATTTATAATGAAACGGCGTTCAGCGGTCGTACGTTATTTGTTACTCTTTATTTTTTAACATATGCATATTTTTGCTGTGTGAAATAATATTAAAATATAATGGGGTTATTTGAAAATAACTTAAATATGAGAACATGAACTATCGCCAGTGGTTTTCAATAGTTTCGTTACAATCGATTCTGCTTTGCTATGTCCATGTGGTCGTTACTTCCATACTATCTTTCTGCCAAAATGCAACATGTAAAACCTACCTTATTTTTCATAAGGACTTGCTCCACTAAGTTTGTAGGTTGAATTCAGACTCATTCTGTAGATAAACGGCAATGCAATATTTAAGTTTTATGAAGATACAATATTTGGTTATGGTTTGGTAACATGAGATGCGTTTGTTGTCCATGTTCACAGAAATCACAGCATTTAAGGGCATCGGACCCGTAAAATTTCATTTTTTTTTTTTTGTAATTTTTTGCCAAACACTGTTCAACTTTTACACATCAGATAACACGTCATTTCCCCAAATAAAAAAAATTAGGCCCCATAGTTTTAGCATAATCACTCATCAAAGTTACAAAATGGCCATTGCGGTGTAGCCAAAATAAAAAAAAAATGTAATTAACTAACCAACTAAAAATTACAGGAACTGAAAGTCAGTCTATCAATGCATTTTATGACATATTTGTCAAAAGTTGCTTTTGAAAATTTCAGTAGTAGCCGAAAGTCACAGTTAGGAAAAACGTACTCATTTTCATCAATTTTTAAAAAAATACAAAAATGTATCGCTTTGTGTTTACAAAAGTGTCTTGAAGTAGCTTACATCATTAAGTATCAATATGAATTATCTTGTTTATGTAAGTTAATTATTTTTTGTTATTTTGGCTGCACCGCAACTACCATTTTGTGACTTTGATAGGTGATTATGGCTAAACTATGGGACCTAAGATACTTTTATTTGGGGAAATGAAATGTTATCTGATGTGTAAAAGTTGAACAGTGTTTGGCACAAATATAAAAGTTAGAATTTTTACTGGATCAACGTCCTTAAGGATGTGTTCCGAACACACTTAATAACACTCCCATTCGCTCCCAGAATTTCTACGAATCATTCTAGAATGCATACGCTCTCGTACTCGACTGTCAACATTGTTAACGCTGGTATCGTGCATCTGGTGTCTTGTTAGCATACTTTCCGAAGGAAAAAGTAGGCATATGAGATCATATTCCTCTCCGTGTGTGTGTGTATGTTGGTATGGATATGAAGCAGCGCCGGAATGAAATGGCAAGGGAAACGGGAGATCCCCGAGAAAACCCGCGACCAACGGCATCGTTCGGCATGATTCCCACATGCGAAAATCCGGGGACCGACCCCGCCGGGAATCGAACCCTTGGTGGGAGGCGAATGGTCTATCCGCATGTGTGTGTTCCTAAAAACTATAGAACCAGTGAACCGAACTTCACCAAACTTTGTGCACATATAGTAGGTCTACTTAGCAACATGACTCATCTTTTATAGATGT